>BQNB010170011.1:0-13718 GCA_026074375.1 Tanacetum coccineum | reverse complement strand
TCATGGGACGACTGATGATTTTAAGAATCATCAGAGGGGCGTTAATGTCTTCATTGGTGAAAGTGACGCACAAATGCTTATAAAAAAATGGAAAATAGAAAAATGTATGTGCCGAACTTTACATTTCAGTATAAGGTAGAAAACAGTGAGCTGGTTGCCATGTTTTGGGCAGATGAAGTTGCCAAATGCAACTATAAAGAGTTTGGAGACATAGTATCTTTTGATGCAACCTTCAATAACAACAAGTAAGTGAATCACTGTGATTATTTATAATTAGTCTTATTTTAGGAATCTCACATGTGATTTCTTTTGAATCACATGTGATTTCTTTTGAATCACATGTGATTTCACTTGAATCACATGTGATTTCACTTGATTCACATGTGATTCATGTGATTCCACTTGAATCACATGTGATTCCACATTAAACACATATGATTCCATGACAAACACATGTGATTCATCTGTACAAACACATGTGATTCTTCTGTACTCAAAAGTACTAACAAAAAATGATTTTTATATAGGTACAACATGAAGTTTGTGCCATTCATTGGCGTCGATAATCATGGAAAGTGTGTCACACTTGGTTCGGGAATGCTTTTACATGAAGATACAAAATCATACACATGGCTGCTAAAGTCATTCATGACCGCTTTCTTAAAAGAACCAACCATGATTGTGACCGATCAAGATGGAGCCATGAAGAGAGCTATCGAAGCCGTTTTTACTAAAGCCAAACACAGACTTTGCATGTGGCATATTATGCAAAAAATTCCATCAAAAGTATTTTCATTCACATAACTGTTTCACATGAATCTCATGTGATTGAATTTTGAATCACTGGTGATTCGTCTTTGTATCTCCTGTGATTCAACTAATTACTCTCTTTTATTCGAAACAGATTTGTAAAGAAATATACGATGAAACAAATTTCAAAGAACGTTTTAATAAGATCGTTTGGAATATGTTTATTGAACCATTGAAGTTTGAAGAGAAATGGGCACAATTGGTTGAAGATTTTGGTTTGCAAAGTCACAAATGGATGATAAACATGTTTAATCTTCGAGAAATTTGGATTCCAACTTATTTTATTGACTCTCCATTATATGGATTGATGAGGACAACTTCAAGGTCTGAAAGTGAAAACTCGTTCTTAAAAAGTTTCACAAGCCCTGGGGCAACGCTTGTTAGTTTCATGATGTCATATGAATCATCAATGGAAAGGCAAAGGTATAGGCAAGAGGCATTAGACTTCAAAACAATTGATACGACTCCAAAGTGTGAGACAAAGTTGGCAATTGAACGACATGCGACACGAGTATATACTAGGACGATATTTTTGCTTGTTCAAACGGAAATAATCGACGGTTGTTTGTCTTGTACGATACAAGATTTAAAAATAAATGAAGGATGTGAAAATGTAATTATTAGAGATAAGAAGCCGAATGATAATAGATCACTTAATACCAAAAAGGGAAAAGAACAAGAGGAGAAAACTGGAATAGTGGCAGAAACAGTGAGAGACTATAAGGTAAGTCTTTATATGTTTGTTGAAAATATAAAGAATCACATGAGATTTGATGTAAAATCACATGTGATTCCTTTTGAATCACATGTGATTCATTTTGAAATCACAAGTATTTTTAAGATAAAACACATGAATCACATGCCTAGTTTATAATCTCATGTCATTCTAGTAAAAAAATTATTTCTTGTGTTTGTGAAAAAGGTACTAAGAATTATAGAATATGGTTCGGTGGTATGTTCTTGTAGACATTTTCTCCAATACGGGTTTCTATGTCGACACATATTCTGTGTGTTCGAGAATCGTGACATTAATGTTATTCCAAAGCAATACATTTTGAGGCGCTGGACAAGGGAGATAATACCACCTGACCTGAGAAGACAAAGAAACAGATATTGGGAAAAAAATTTAACAATTGAAAGACTTACAAATGAGGCAAAATTTTTTGTAGACGATTGTTTATTCTTGTTGAGCAAAGATGAAGGAAGGATGGGCACCTATGTAGAAAAGTTGAAAAAACTCTTGGATTATTGCTACTTAGGCAAACACGTAATCATGTAAAAAAATGTAGCATTTGCGTCCACTCGTAAAACAATGCATGCTTCTCCAGCCCAAAAGTGTAATAAATCATTGATATAATGAAACATGGGGCTATGAACACACACTCGATAAAAGGAAGTGAATGAAAAGCGAATCCAAGTGAATGCAATCGACAAACGTAAATCTTGAGATGTAACCTAATTAAAAAAAGGTATGAATAAGAACCAACGTTACTTTGAATAACAATAACCACATATAATTCTATATAGTTACAAACACCACCTAAATTTGTTTGTAAAAAATGGAATACGTTGTCCAACAAATCGTTATTTGCCAAAAATAACTTGATGTCTTATATAATATAACTCCATTATAAAAATGCTTTAATAATTTGATAAAATAATATTTAAAAAACGTTATGAATATCATTTTAATAAAAACGGACATTTCACTCTCTTTATAAATATTGTGACTTATATCTGTAGCTATCGTTTTTGAATGTTCATATTCAGAAATCATATTTAAAATATTATAATCACGAGTTAACAGTCAACTATAATAATAACATTTATAAATTATATAAAACAACTTTTACTAAAATTAAACGTTATAAAAACTTAAAAACGAACGTAACTTTATTCGTTTTAATCCTGTTTTCATCGACTTTACATGTATTTGGATTTCGTATTTGAAAAATATAATCCAATATTATTACATTTATTAAAATTCATATTAACTGTTAAAAACAGTAAACAGTAATATGAAATATATACAAAAATACATTTTGTTAAATATTTAATTGTTGAAATCTGTATATTATTGAATCTTCATCTTATTTAATATCGGTTATCATATTAGATTCTTATGTCCATGGCTTCATAATATAAAATTAAAATCATCTAACATGGTCCTATACCACAGTAATTTTTCTGTACATATAGAAATAAATTTATTAAAATTACATTTATAACAGTTATACATCATATTAATATTATATTACATAAACAATAAAAATTCATAACATATATAATTATTCTTTGGTTTTTCAAATTTAAGTTTCTACGCTTTTTAGAATTCCTTACAATGTCCAACTTTTACAGAAAGAAATAAAAGAAATAATCACAGATTCGAAATCATATAGTTGTTATAAACTAGTTTTATAAAACCACTTTTATAAACGCATAATCTCGTAAAAATCAAAACTCCTTCGTTAGTTTATTTATCGATTTTCAAGTTTCGTATAATCATACGATCCTTATGTAGATGTATTATTTTTATAAAATAAAAAATGAACGTGTCAAATATTTTCGAAATGAACAGTAGCATATAAAATTATTAATTAACTCATTTTATTAACACTATTTAAACCTTATAAAATTATCCACAAGTCTTCTAATTTATAAGATAAACATCGGCATGTTATATAATTGAAGTCCCTCTACATTGTGTCCAATCAAAATAGGATCAAATTGATCCAAGAAAATATGTTCCAACATATTTATTTACTTATCTAAACTTTATAAATAAATAAATAATCATAACTTGACAAATAATTATATAACTATCCATTGCTTGTAAATCCTTGTTTTAAACATATTAACATATTTAAAACATCATCTTAACCATACACAAAATAATTTTGTGTATGTATACATATGGTTTTTATCTTATAAACTTTAATAAGAAAATCTAGGTGATGATTTAACTATACACAATTATATAATACATGAAATGAAAGTATTGAAAAGATTAGGGTCTTAGGTAAACCTTAGATGAATGTAGGATGAATGATGAACAAGATCAAACCCAACCAAGAAAACCCTAATTAAAAAATTAGGTTTAGAAAATCCTAATTTTCTTGAAAACCCTAATTTGAAAACTTCCTTGTATAACCCAAACCAAGCTTCCAAGACACCTTGTATATGCTTAACAATAACCCTTGAACACTTGTACTAGCTTTGAAATCAAAAACTATGATTGTGTATGTAAGTGAGATTGATGCCGTGGGTTTAGAATGAAGAAGAGAGGAAATGTGTTTTGTTTTTGCTTTGAAATGATAAGTAAGAGTTTACTTCCACTTTATGCATCCTATTTATAGATGAACATGCATGTATACCATCTTAGGGAAACCAACAAATGGTTTTAAGTTGTTAAGGGTGTGCATTAGGTTTAAGGTTCCAAAAAGACAAGGAAAATAATTTAAAACTCACTTAGGGCTTGTATGAATAGGGACATGTTTTGGTTGGAAGTTTACCTTGTGTAAGAAGTGATGTGACCTTACTTACATGCTTGCTTCTTGTCCCCTCCTTTACCTCAATACCAACCGGTCACAAGCAAGGAAAAAGAGAGACCAAAGTGAAGTTATATTGAGGGTTTGATCTATTGGTTAAAGGTTATACTAGTTTATTCAAGTTAGTGGAGGTTTGTTTGATTTAATTCCATGTGCATGCGTATGTATACATAAATTTTCATCTAGGGGCTGAATATGACAAGATCTCATGAGGATTTTGAGTATTATGGGTATTAGTGGGTATTTGTTGAAGTGTAGGTGGGTTTATGGTTTGCCATGCATGCAAAAGTGTAGTTTTATTGCGTTACGTAATCGTCTTACGTAACCAATAAAAATAAAAACGTATAAAAAAGATGTATAAATTATCATCCTAATAACTTTATAACACTTACTTGACGTAAACATTTAATTGTTTGATGCATGTTTACGTTAAATGCTTATTTTTAGTTTACGCGATTTAGCTTAACGGTAAAAATTAAAAGTAAACGCGCAAAAACCTAAAAATAAATAATTGAATAATTGAAGTCGTAAATGACCTGAAAAAGTGAAATGTTACATAAAGTGTGAGACAAAGTTGGCAATTGAACGACATGCGGCACGAGTATATACTAGGACGATATTTTTGCTTGTTCAAACGGAAATAATCAAAGGTTGTTGGTCTTGTACGATACAAGATTTAAAAATAAATGAAGGGTGTAAAACTGTAATTATTAGAGACAAGAAAGCCAAAGCTAATAGAATCACATTAATACTCAAGAGCATGACTCCCCTGCACAGCTGCAAATAGGGCAAGTGATAGAGGGAATTTCAATACCCCGAAGAGACAAATTAAGCCTAGTTGGGAGCTTATCCAAACTCACTTTCCAAGCCATGATGTTAATCTTAATTGGGACTTCCGAAACCCATCTAGTGGGAGCACCAACCGCGAGAAGAAGATGATCATCTATGAAAAGTCGAGTAGATTTAATCGAGAATTCACCCGAGGAATCGAGGGACCAAATCCATCTATCATTAGAGACCGAGAGAATGACAGAGTTAACATCTTCGATGAGTTTGGAGAATTGCTCTTCTTCTAAACTTCCACGAGGGAGTCTTCTAAAAGAACAGGAAATAGAGCTAGCGTTGATTTTTTCTGCCACCGTAGAGTTTTTATTGCAATCTAAAGCAAACATACGCGGGTATAATTGCTTAAGGGGGATATCAGTAAGCCAAGAATCAACCCAAAATAAAGTATTCAACCCATTTCCCACTTTCCTTTTCATATGAGACAACAAGTTAATACCTTTGCTAGACAAATTTCCGCATTCACGAACAATAGTAGTCCAGGTAGAAGAGCGAGCGAACTTACCAGTGTTGTCTAAAGCTCCACCATCGCCAAACATAGCTTTAATGACCCTATACCATAAAGAGGAATCCTTTGACCTGAACCTCCATATCCATTTGAATAAAAGAGCACGATTTTGAGCGAAGAAACTCGAAATACCAAGCCCTCCTTTTTTCCTTGAAACCATTATTTTTTCCCAACCAATCATAGACATTTTATTCTCATTAATATCAGCACCATTAAAGAATATCCTGCGAATGGATTCCATCTTACGTAAAACACCAACAGGAGTTTTATAGATTGACATCAGGTATATAGGAAGCGAGCTAAGGACAACTTTATTCAAAGTAAAACGACCACTTTTTAGTTGCTTGAATATTTGTTATTTACTTCAATTCTATGTTTACTTAAATATTTGTTACTTATAAAGAACATCTGATCTGATTTAGTTGAAAAATAACAAACATTATGATAAAAGATAATTTGATATAAATATCATGTGCTTCAAATCCATTGTGATTCTAGTTTATTCTAGTAAAATCACATGTGATTCTGGTAAATCTCTTGTGATTCATGATAAATCCGACTTAACATATCATGTGATTATAGTTGAAACTGTTGTGATTCTAGCTGAATCTCTTTGAAATTACTTGAATATTTATTACTTATAAAGAACATCTGATTTACATCCTATAATCAAAACTTGAAAAATAATTTTGATATAGTTGCTAAAAAGATAATTTTGATATAGTTGCTAAAAATCACATGTGATTCTTGTAAAATCACATGTGATTCTACCTGAATCTCTTGTGATTCCTTATCAATCCCTTGGGATTTTTTCAAAATCATATGCAATTACAAAAAAAGAAACAACATAAAAGTATAGATTCCAAAGAGAAACTACACTGACATTACTACAAACTACATATGTTCAACATCAACTGACATTTCAGAATACTACAAACTACATAAGTTCTTCAAAAAGCATCAACAAAAGAAACTGAGCTACCGAAACTGTTCTTGATCATACTTCTTCCCTGGATAGTTAGATGCAATCACGTTCCTTCCTATTCTTCAACGCATCAACGATTATCGACATCTTTACATAAGAATCAAGTTTATCGAACTCCTTGGCTAAATCTAGCATCTTCTGCGCATGCACATTGATCTCATGTAACAGCATCTTTGTGGCAAACTTGAAACGCAATCGCCTCAGCATATCAAGCTGTAACCGAGACTCGCCAACAAGCCCACAATCCTAATTTGCAACAACTCCACCGTTAAAAGAATCCATATGGAGCATAGTGAAAATTCCACAATCTTGGAAATTCCCCTTAGTCTTCCACTTCAGCTTTGGGACTTTAGGGATCAGTTTAGCTACCTTAGCATGCCTAGTGTGACCGTACAACTTCAAATGACGAGCAAACAGCTTTTTCTACAACAATATAGAAAAAAAGCAACAAAAATTACTATGTCAACTGGGAAAAATCACATGGGATCAGAGGGCCAATTAAATGTAAAAGACTTACAAGAACTACACAAACTGGTTTATATTTCGCATCATATGTTGCTACACTATTATCCAGGATCGTCATTGATGTTGTTTTAGTTAGGTTGAAGACGATCACATAGAAATGCCCATGATTGCAAATTGGAAAAAACACCTGTTTTAAAAAATAAGCATGAAATGTAAAAATAATAAAACACAAAGTACAATTCTATAAAAAACACAAAAAATATTTACCAAGTCAATGCCTTCTAGAGCCAAAGCACCTTCATTGCCGCTAAACTGAGCCTTAACTTGATTAGAAAAGCTTTCCCATTTAGCATTATCAGTAGCCAAGGTTCCGTCAAACATAGATTGTGTCTGTATAAAATAACATACTTAGCATCATCAAAAAACAAAAATTTGTAAAGTAAATTTATAAATTTACAACACTTACAATACATCCTGTGGGAAAAAAGTGCCTTCTTTTTTATTCAGCATCTCGAAATCTCTCTTCATAGTTAAGAATAGCACCCCAACAGTCAATTACATTCGCATCGATCCATAACCCCGGTACTAATGTCTCCAAGTTCAAACGTATTTCAAATACACTAAACTTCCCAGAATGTGCTTCAAAAATATTCTCACTATATGAAAAACATGTGAATCATGTAAATATATAAACAGAAATGACTTAAAATAACATATACTAGACATGTGATTCTTACTTTGAATCACATGTGATTCAGTTTTGAATCACATGAGATTCATAGTGAATCACATGTAATTCCAAAACACAAATCACATAGTATTCAAAATAATCAAAGTATGATTTTATTAACTTACATCTTATCTCCCTGCATAGCAAACAAACTGTTCTCGATAATAAATTCAAGCTTTGTAATTTTGGGAACAACTTTTGTCCTCTTGTTCATATAGGGGGATAAGAGATAAGAGGAAGGTTTAACGATTCGCTTTCCCAGACCTTTGGCTCTTGCCATGTGAAGTAGGGGGTTTAGGGCAATCTATCCGGCGGTGGCGCGGACCTGATTCGATTATTAACTTTCTCATAGAATTATCACCAAACAAGTCACCCTGAAAATAAAAAAAGATATTTAATTAAAAATAAACATATTTTATGGAAAATAAGAAAACATGTAGTGTTAGAATATTACTTATAAGTACGCGTCAGTTATAGCATCAATGATCTCTCCAACTAAATTTGCATTTGTTTCTAACCATTGTGTATAACTCTTAGGTGTACTCGTGATTTCACATTCTTCAGCTGGATTTCCTTCAACAACAGTTCCTTCTTGAATTGGATCAACTAATTCTTTTTCAGCAACTAGGTTATTAGGACTTTTACTGCTACCATTGCCAAAATAATCTAACGTTATTTTGCTAAAACCAAAACTCGGATTTCTACAAGATATATCTTTATCACCCTCCACACCATCAACAGTTATTTGTACAACTTTATTCTTCTTAGAAAGTTCACCGCTACCAGATGGCGGCTTGTCAAAGTGTTTGCTAAATACAAGACCCACATCGTCACCATTTCTACCATCTTCATCATTTTCATCATTGTCACCGTTTACAACATCACCATTCCCGCCATCATCACCATTTCCACCATCTTCATCATTGTCACCGTTTCCAACATCATCACCGTTTCCAACATCGTCACCATTTCCACCATCACTATCATCATCGTCGCCATTTGCACCATCATCATCTTCATGATCAGTCCCATCATTGTCATCATCTCCTGAACTACTTTCGTAATAACCAAACTCAATTGGATTTTTAAAAACTTCAGCATACTTTTGATGAATTTCAAAAAACTTTCTATCACCAGGATATTTTTCACTAGCTGTCATAAGACACCCTTCCAGAAACACTCTTTCAGAACAAACAATAGAAAGCTTTTCTTCAGCTTTTTTAATCAAATTCTGCAGTTAATCAGATTGTATTAACTTAGAAACATAAAAATAGCTTATCATATGGATTACTTAAAAATAACATGTGATTCTTTAAGAAAAACATGCAATTCTTAAAGAATCACATGTGATTCTTCATAGAAAAACATGTGATTCTTTAAGAATCACATGTGATTCTAATAGCAACAGAATGAAAACAAAAAAAGAGACTAAACCTCTTTCTCTGAAGTTAACATAGAACCACCACCAGTTGATTCATCATGAAGTTCTAGAAGCCCCAACACATGTTCTTTTAGTTCCAGCTTTTCTCTTTGTCTCATCAAAGTTGAATTCCAAGCTCTGATAGCTGGACGAGTTCGAACAACAGGAACTCCATCGATTTTTTTTAGAATCAAGATACAAAAGCTGAAAAAACAAAAGTGTAAATACAAAAAGCATGAAATTTTTAAAAAAAATTAGAAACTTACAATGAGGAATAGAAATGGTCCAAGATATTGCACAGTTCGTTTTTTCGAGATTTCACTATCTTCCAAGCAACTATGGATGTAACCACACCAGTCAATCTTAGAAATATCAGAATCTTCACGTAAGCGTCGGACCACATCCAAACAGATTTCTCCCTTCAAACCGGCAACTCTACCAGTTGTATTTGTGAACAAAGTTAGAAAGTTGACTTTGAAAAGAAAGTCAACTTCGTGAGCAAAGATCAATTTTGAAGCAATATCACCAACTCGGATTTTCTTCAATGGTTTCGGGTAAAACTGATCAACCCACGACTTCACAAACTCATGTTCCACTGGTCTCGCCTCTAACGAAAATAAAGAGATACCACCCACAGGGATACCTAAAATATCATGGATTTTACTAGGAGTGACATGAATTGAATCACCAGAATCCAATGACAACTTGTAGGTGGAAGAACTAAAGTTTGCAACACAAAACCTTCCCACCCTTGACGGTATTTCATCAATGGCAAGGTTGTGAAACGAATTGAAACCTATTTCAGACAAAAAGCTCCACATATCAACTTGTGATCCCCGAATAGCAGCAAAAAGGGACTTAGGGACCGCCCTGGCACGAAGAGTTGGATAATGCTTAAGATACTCTTCATGTGCCGCTTCACTAGGCGTCAACTCTTTCTCGTTTTTCTTATATTTCATCTTTCTGTCTGACACACTCCCATCAGAGTCTTCTTGTTTAATATCTTTAAGTTTTTTAAGAAGACGCCTCAATTCCTTTTCATCAACAGACGAAGATAAAGAATCAGAAGAATTCTTCATCTTTCTCTTCATATTAGACTTACTCTTCAACTTTTTACTCTCATTACCCTTGACAACCGGCTTGAGAGCGGGCTTGACAGCAGGCTTGACAGCGCGCTTGACAGCGGGCTTGACAACCGCCTTGACCACCGACTTATCAACAAGCAGCTTATCAGCCACAACAACCGGCGCATTTACCTTTGGAAGCTCAGTCCGACGCCTTCTCTTCTTACCAACAACATCTGACAAAAACTCATTTGCACCAACATCATCCACAACATCATTCACAACTACATTCACAAAATCATTCACAACATCATTCCCAACATCCTTCGCTCCTTATCAGCCAAATCAGCGGCGACAGCCGACGCATTTAACTTTGGAAGCTCAGTCCGACGCCTTCTCTTCTTACTAACAAAATCTGACAACTCCTTATCATTTGCAACAACCTTCTCCAAACCAACATCAGGCACAACATCATTCACAATTTTCTTCTCCTTATCATTTGCAACAACCTTCTCCAAACCAACATCGGGCACAACATCATTTTCCTTAACAATCAAAACCTGCTCCAATACAGCCGATTTCTCCACAACATTAGCCGGTTTCTTAACCGTTGCCACAACAGCCGGTTTCTTAACCGTCAGCTTAACCACAACAGTAACCGGTTTCTCCACAACATCAGTTGGTTTTTTAAATGTCGCCTTATCCTTAACCTTGTCCGGTTTCTCCACAACATCAGCCAGTTTCTTAACCGAAGCCTTATCCTTAGCCTTGTGTCGGACAACCAACGGTTTATCCTTAACCAACGGTTTCAAAACTTGTATACCAGTTGTAGGATTGAATTCAGACACCGGCTGCACATTAAGCACTTTATCGCCATGTTTAGCAGCAACAATCATATCCCTTGTACGCCACTTCCTAGGAGAGAGACTACCAACCTGAGGCTTATCCTTAACACCTAACACAAAACACAAAATAAATAAAAAAAATCACTAAACAGCTAATAAATAAGCAAATAAGCAAAAAGCTACTAAATAAGCAACATAACACAAAACGAATCACATGTGATTCATCACTAAAAGCTAAACATAAAAAAACCTAAATAAGCAACAAATAAGCAAACGAATAACAAGCTAAACCTAAATAAGCAAAAAACAAGCAAAAAGCTCATGAAAAGATAACATCTATTTGCTTAAGCACTAATTATTCAACGAAATCATTAACAAATAATCAACAACAAACTGATAATAAAAGAAAATAAGAAACAAAACTTAAAAAACCTAAATAAGCAACATCCATTGATTGAATCTAAAATAAGAAACAAAATAATCAACAAATAATCATTCACAAATTGAAATATAAAATAATCAAAAAACAAAAACTAAAAACTCTTAAATAAGAACCAAAATAAACAAAATAAACAAAGAATAAAAGAAATGTATACCTATTAGCTTATTCCGATGCTTATTTTGATCGGAAACACGCAACGAAGATGATTTGGGCGACGGATCATCTTTAGATAAACTCATTTCGTCTCGTACGTCCATTTTCAACCATCAATTTTGATGAATACCGATTAGGGTTAGATCTGGGAGTGATTTAGGGGTGGGTGGTGACTGTGTGTGTAAGTGTGTGTGTGTGTAACGGTTAGAGAGAAATGACTGATATGTGTGTTGATATCCGAGTGTATAAGATAGAGATGAAATTACGAAAATACCCTTATCTAAATATTAAAAATAAAATGGGAAAATATCTACACCATTGGATCAGATTAAAATAAAAGGTGGAGATCCACCGGTTTGTTCTTTGAGAAGAAAGTGTTCTATAAGGAACTTTTCTCATATATCTATATATATATATAAAAATATATAAAATATATATTTTTTTCAATTGGTTGAATCGATAATCAAGTGGTCAGGACCGGAAAAAACGAGAATCGTTTGAAAAACCAATTTGATGTATGAGATTCAATTTTAAAAATTATATTTTCAATTGGTTGAATCGATAATCAGGTGGTGAGGACCGGAAAAAACGAGAATAAATTGAAAAACCAATTTGATGTATGAGATTCAATTTTAAAAATTGTGTTTACCCAAAAAGTCAACAGTTTAGATAAATTGACCAAGCGATTTTCTTTAACAGTATTGTAATTGTAATTTTTCTTAATTTGCATATACTAGCAAACAACATCACAAGGGTCAACATAATGCAAATCATGAAAACTGAAGGAACCCATCTACACCACATATATAAACAGAAAAAAGATTATTTCTTATACCGATATGAGACTGAACACCTCATACTAGTGTCTTCAAAAATGTTGATCAAGTGACGCATAATCAAACATGAGTAATATTTCTGTTTTTATACACTAGTTTATCAAAGGTGCGCTATAGTTTATTTGCTGGTAGCCGTAAAAAACCACTTGACGTAAATATAAAAAGTTTACCATTTTTCGGCTACACAAGTGACTACAACCACTAGTCCACCAAATCTCCCAAAGTCGTACTTGCGAAGGATTCAAGGTAACAAATAAGATTACCATTATAAAATTATATTCACATACTCGTAGGTTGTATTACTAAACCAACATATGATCAATTATTATATCTCTACACTAGTTTTAATGCCCGTGCACGCACGAGGCTTAGACATAAAAATTTAATTATGTATTAGTTTTTTTAATTTTTTATTAAAACTATATTATGTTTTTTAAAGATAAATATATTTTATATTTAGTTTTAGAGTATTATCGAAATTAAATGAAGACGTTGGATTAGTATCCTTAAGTGACCGATGAGCTCCGTAGTTTTTTTTGCTAGCAAACAACATCACAAGGGTAAAAATAATGCAAATCATGAAACCGAAGGAACCCATTTACACCACATATATAAACAGAAAAAAGATTATTTCTTATACCGATATGAGACTGAACACCTCATGCTAGTGTCTTCAAAAATGTTGTTTGCAAGAACGTCTAAAAACCTTTAGACAAAGGGCTGCTGCCCTGCAAATATAAAGGCACTACAAGAATGAATAATTTTCTTCTTGTTTTTGTTGCTGATAAAGGACTTCATGACTCCTTTATTTTTATAAATTCTGCCTCCTTAGTGTCGCAGTGTCTCCGTTGTTTTTTGCTAGCAAACAACATCACAAGGGTCAAAATAATGCAAATCATGAAACCGAAGGAACCCATCTACACCACATATATAAACAGAAAAAAGATTATTTCTTATACCGATACGAGACTGAACACCTCATATATACTAGTGTCTTCAAAAATGTTGTTCAAGTGACGCATAATCAAACATGAGTAATATTTCTGTTTTTATACATTGCTTTATAATT
>BQNB010170009.1:0-13719 GCA_026074375.1 Tanacetum coccineum | reverse complement strand
TTTTCACTTCATGCTTTTCTTGGATTCAAAAATGAGTGGAAATTTCATTTTTTTAGTTTTTGTATTTCACAGGTTTTGTTCATAGATAACTAGAGATAAATAGAAGAAATATTGTTGTCAATTAAGGTAAATATGTTACATTTGTTACATGAAATTGGTCGTATTTGTTTATGAGATCGAGTTCTAATGCATAAAGATTGTTAGCTACTTTGTGTGTGCTCATGATGGATACAAACTGTTTTATTACTCCGAACCCACAAAGTGCTACCATTGATAAACTAATCGTCGATGCCTTGCATATCATGAACAATGGGAATTTTTTACATCTTCCTGTTGTAGACATTTACATCATCGTTAATCTTTGTGAGTTTGAAATAAAATCTTCTTGAGTTTGGATAGTGAAAAAGGCATGTTTTTTTAATGCAGATAGGAATGTTGTTTCTGTTGTTGATGTACTTCATATCACTGATGTGATGCAGCTGTAGCCTCGGTTAGTGAAAGGGGTTAGGTAACGGGTCAAAATGGTTTTGGACTGACACGGGTGGGTCGGTTTTATCATCTAAAAGGTTTTACAGATAATACTAAAATGATTTTTAACTATAATTCGTCTTGGTTTCTGTAATGAACTATATTTTTCTTTTTAAAGATTGTGTTATGCATGACACCGTACATGCTCATTGAACCTTTAGGTGAGAACTGATAAAATTAAGTAACCAGGTTGCATTATGTAATGAACTATATTATTTGTTTTGTAATCAAATTTAAAAAAGTTTATAATAAAAGCAAAATTAGTTAGTTGCTCATAAAAAATATATTACCTACCCTTTACAGATTATAAGGTATCTAATAACTGATTAGTGTGTTGCTATGTGGAGCCATATCTGAATTGGATGGTGTTGGTTAATTCTCTAAAGCCACAACTTCAAAGATATGTTGAGCCATAAAGCTGTAAATTATAAATTGTATATGTAGCTCTTTCAGTTTATACCATATCATTATCAGGTCTTAGCTTTTTAAATCTGCTACTTCATAGTGTTTACTGTTTATTTCTGAATATCTTCTGATCTAGGTCCACCTCAGAGAGTATTGGCCAGATATATATTTGCTGACAAAAATGAAGATTTCATCAATGGTCAGGTTTCTTTCTTGAAGACATAAAAACTACGTTTATAACCTACTCAAGAGGCCTTCCATATTCACTCGACTTTATCACCTCCAGGTAAACGCAAGCGAAAAAGCAGGGATCTTTCACCCTACTAAGGAAAATCTGTAATGCATAATAGGAGGAGTGGCGACGAGGACTCAAAGCATTGTGAGCTGCTACCATAGCTAGACTCAAGAAGCCAATTTAGTTAGCCAAACGAGTAACTTGTAATTAACGCAGGTATCTATATGTTTAATAAGTCATAACTACTCTTTTCACTCGGTAATAAATGCTGGAAAGATTAGTAACAAACACAAAGTACATAATCATGCTTACTTAATTTTTTGTACTGTAACATGATGACATCGTTACTGATAAATCTTTATTACTTTTAACATTTATTTCTTTGAACAACTATAGTATCAAGATTGCTAACTGAATGATCATGTAACAGGTGTCGTCATTGGAACATGCAAGAAAATGTAAGATGCCTTCACAGATTCTACAAAGTTGTTCTTGGTTTGGGCTATAATCATCTTCGCAATGAATCTTCGGTAAATCTTCTCATCCATATCTCTCAAATTTCTTTGCTATTAATAGTTTATAAGAAATCTATACATGTTGAAGAAGTCTAATTAGATTTCTACTAAACACAACTATTATAAATGATACAAATGAAACAGGTTCAGATACGTCATTATTTTTAAGCAATCACTTTCAAATTGTACCTCTTATGGAGTATGATATCTTAATTTAGAGTATAGTCACTGTATTGAGTATAAATATTCTATTTCATATTTTTAATTTGTTAACCATTGTTGACCCTCCATATTTGTGTTTGCATAAACCAATAGACTTTTGAACAAAAAAGAGTGATCCATTAAGAAGCAAGGTTAGTTATCTGCCACCGTTCTCTGTGCCTATTCCCTTTGCTCAAATTCTTCCCATGTGATCAATTTATATAAATGCAGGGTGCACAACTTAAAAGCCACTCTGACATTACTTATGAGTGATTGGATTTGTTATTTTACTTGTGAAGCTCAGTTTGGGAATAGGTGGACGACCTGTATGCTTTACTGTAAGTTAAATTTTTGGGTATTAGTTGGATGAATGATAGCAAATGTTTCTTCTATAACCGCCACCCTGCTCCAAAGTAAATGAAAAATGAGTAAATTAGTGTTAGCTATATATAATTCCTATAGCAAAAACTATGAATAAATATGTATATCTTTGTGACGAGGACTTTGCACATATTGGTGAATTTTTAGATGAACCAAGGTGTGCAGATCTTGTGTATATGTAAATAGCCAAAGACAAATTGGTTACTGTGTTTTTGTCAGTGCAGTGCCAAACATTTTCTGCTGATTAGAAAGGCTTACATGTAGATACATACAAACAAATAAGAACTTAAATAAGCAATCTTAAACACCGTTTGGACAAAGTGTGAGCAATTTAATCTTATCTCAGAGGCTCAATTCACCGACGCTTAGAAGTTTTATGTTTTGCGCTTGCGGGGTGGAAGTTTGATTTGACACCCGAATTTACTCCAAAGAAAATATAGTTGGACTATTGGAGAAACAAGAGACAGACACCTAAATCAGTTTAGTGCCAACTCAGAGGCTTTGTCAATTGAGTATTCGACAGTGATACACACTATAAGGTGAGTAAATGAATGCATATGAGCTATTATTAAGGAAACTTCAAAGGTGCATTAGGACAATGGAATATGGTCTTTCACATATCCGAGGACGTATCCACCCTTCTCTCATCAGTATTGAGTCCATGTTAACTAGGTCTTGAGTATGTAACATTCATTTCTTGTGTTCCTTAATTTCGGTGTGCTTCTCTTTTGTTTTTTTTAATCCCTCTCAGTTTGTTTATGTAGAGAAGAGTAATATGAGTGTATTTTTTATACTCTCTTTTAAGGTTTTTGGGTTTATAGCTCCCTATAACTATGAAAACCTTTTTTATGCATTATTGCAAATTATTAGTGTACGATTTGGTGTTGTTAGCTCTTATCAATTTGAAAAATAAAATCTGCATTTTATACAAGAGTTACAGCTGTTATGTGATATGTATGTTGTTATATTTATAACTTATTTTCCTTAACTTATAATTTATTTTCTCGCATGACCAATTATATGTCGTTGTCTCAAGAGTTAAAGAGTGGGAACGGATTTAAGATTCTATGTTGTAATAAAAATGCTAAAAACACAAATTCAACGACCAATGTTGTGTACAAAGAAGCTTTATTTCGCATTTGAACTAAATATGATCTTTGACCCCGGCATCTTCGCTTAGAGCCGGCGGTATCTCATCGGGACGGAACTTTCATTTTTATTAATGAAAGCCCGATCGAGATTTTCTTTTCCATTTACTTCCCCAAGGATAACTTAATTTGGGATCGAGTCAAGCTCGTGACTCGGTGAACAAAAACAAGTATTTCTATCTTCTTATCTATTTTCTAACAATTAATGTGAGGGGGCTCGCCTTTTCCTTTCTCGTGTTGTCTGTGTTGTGATTCTTTGCAGGATTAACCCAACAATTTTTGAAGTCTCTCATGTTCGGTGTTTTATCCTGGTTCACTCGAGCTTCCCTGCCTTTACATGCTTTTAGTTTGGGGAAATCTGATATCCTTAATCTTATCGACTATTTGAGTAGAGACCCCTTTATATCAAGACTATGCATTAAGATTAGTATGGGGGAATCAATTTCACATTGAGGACAATGTGTAGTTTTAGTATGGGGGGGGGATCTTCTGATTTGATTATGCCTATTTTTTGCCCGTTGTTCTCACGTACCTCGTTTTTCCACAAAAAATTTAAATTTTTAAGATTAATTTGACCCACCAAAAAGAAAATTAAAAAAAATATATAAAAATGATGAAAAAGAAAAAAGATAATAAGTGTTTTGACACGAATGTAGGTTTTCGTTGGTCGAGATTAAATGTAACCTTTGACCGACCGGTTTATGTCTTAGCTTTTCTCCTTAACGTATATAGATTGAATTTTGCTAATCTTTTATACAAGGAGCTATAAAAAGCGAGTCTTTCTTGAAAAGGTTTAGATTTTGCAAGTTCCCATAATTGATTTTAAATATGCAAAGTTCGATTTATTAGGCTAAGCATTCACGAGTTTCTTTACTAGAAATTTTAAATTATGAAGAACAAGAGATGATAGAGTAGATATAAGTTTTGATGCTAAGCGTGGAATAGTTGGATTTCTTTAAAGCTCATGAGTGTTATATTGTGGCTTTTTCTCCCATTAGCTTGTTTCACTTGTATATAAATAATTTTTAATAAATATGGTTGTCTGGTTCAATTTTATCTTTGGTGTATGCTTACTAACTTGGAAGACGATGCCAATAAATTAGGTACACATTGGGATTTGGAATTTGGCATACTATACATATTATATGAATAATCACTTTACTTACACCTTAAAGAGCCTTAGGGTATATGGTGTGAGTAGAGTTAATCATGAGATTACTTGTGCCTTAAAGAGCCTAAGGGTATATGGCATAAGTGATTAAATTGTTCATACCTTAAAGAGCCTTAGGGTATATGGTGTGAATGATTGAATCATGTTTAATAAATGATTTGTTTGTACCTTAAAGAGCCTTAGGGTATATGGTGCAGATTAAATCTCACTTGGTTTATGTCTTAAAGAGCCTTAGGGTATATGACGTAAATCAAGTTAAATAAATAAGTAGCCTAATAAAAGCCAAATTTCGGTCATCTCGATGTGGACCTCATCGGTTTTCGAGGATAGGGGTAGAAGCTAATTTTTATCTTTAACCGTCCCTCTTTATTTTTGGAATTAATAAGTATCGAAATAAAGTCTTAAAGAGCCTTCGGGTATATGACTTAAATAAAATCTTGAGATACAAAATTAGGAATAAGGGAGGAAAAGTAAGTACACAATTAGATTTTATGAGTAGTGTTAGCATCATAACTTGTATTTTACAATGATCTTGTTTTTAAGCTTGGCTTGGAGAAGTGAAAATCGGGGACGATGAATTTATCCATTAGGACACCTTTTGTGCTTTTTGTTCCGTGATCCTAAAAGTTATCAATAAATAATGAAAGCATTACATTATGTCACACAAGAATAAGTTGTAAGTTGTAGAATGTAAATTATGAAAAGCCATAAAAATGAAAAAAAAATCTTTGAAAAATGGAAAACGGGGTGTTTTAAAACTTGTGACTTCTTAACTTTCCCCACAAAAGATTTTGCTACTTTTCAAAGGATTAGTTTGGGGAGGTTTTGGAGTATTTGGTTTTAGAGCATATAACATTACGTGAGGACACGACAATACCTTAGTATGGGGGAATTTGGTATTCGCTAATTTATACATATCTTTTACCTTGTAAAACGAATCCAAAAGACCAAAAACATATTAAAAATGGCAAATATATGTTTGTTTTTGTGTTTGTATATGTGCAGGTACGGATATCACGAAAAAGACAAAAATAAAGACAAAACCGGACAAAACCGACCACGAGAATGAAAAGAGCGCGAGAAAACGAGACCAAGGATGCCTTCGGATTTTATTGGGCCAACCTGTTACTCGCTTAATGTGCCGGGCCAGCCCAAATATTCTTAAGCCCAAACATATAACTATCAAAGCCCATTAATTATACTTTAGTCGGCCCATTATGAATCTTGTTTACTCAAAATGTAAACACAGATGTGAATTGAAAAAAAAAAGTCACTCAACAAGTCATGTGCCCTTAATTAAATGGAAATGCAAGCACGTGCCTACCCACTCAAAAAGGAAGGACTAATAAACTTTGGACGCGCGGCAAGGCTAAATGGATTCATTTCATTTCAATTTCATAGAAACTTATCACACGGATGATATTAAATGTTTATGATTGAAGAATTACACGTGTCGCTCTACCAACAGATGGATCATGATCCGCGCCCACATTTTTTCAGGCTCCTGATTGGTCCGGCTGTAAAAAGAAGGATTGGGAATAAAGTTTCATTTCTCACCCCTCACAGCTATAAAAACCAAAAACGCTCCCCTTCACTTGGTGTTGTTAGTTAGTTCATTTTTCTTAGTTTAGTTTTCAAGTTTTTAGCTTATTTTCAAAGTTTTGTAACTACTTATTGTAATTTTACAGCTTATTGTACCTTTATTATTTCGCAATTTTAATGTAATATTGAATCTAAAGTTCGTTTTTTTTAAAAGTTCTTTATAGATAATGTTTTTTGCTTTTTGTTAATTCAAAATCATCTCATTAATCTTGCTTTTCGATGTAGTGCTTATTATACTAAGCTAAAAATTCATGCTTTATTCTCGTTGATTATTATTATCAAAAGCTTTTAAAAGCTTAGAAAGTGATTTCTAAAAGCTCACAAAGCTCTTTCAATTCATTTTCAAATGTTTTTAAGCACTTTTTGAAATAATAAGCTCAAATAAGTTTGATCTCGCTTCTTGACATGCTTGATTTGTTTTTGTTTGATTAGAGGTTTATATTTTCTATTAAGATTAGTTTATAATCTGCTTATTTGGTTGAAAGTAAGCTTATATTGCTAGAATGAGCTTTTGTGAGTTTGTTTGCTTATTTCGGTTTGTCATTTGATATGATTAAATGCTTATAGCTTTTTCTAATCAGTTGATACTGTTCTAGTTTGCTTATTAATGCCTCTTAATTGCTTATTTTTATTGTTTAAATAGTTAATTACCTCGTTGAGAAATTTAGTGTTCATTCAACTTCAAAATTTGTATTATAAAAATCCAAGTGCTTATTTGTCTAAGTTTTCGGTTGGATTGAGGTTAGATTTGCTGGGTTCAATTATATACGAATCAATTATACTGAATTTGTTAAGAAATAAGAGTTTATTTTCGTTTAAGATTTCGCTTATATGAAGATGATTTAATCTTAAATCATCGTTCTAGTTTTTAATTAATTTTGTATAATGTGATAGTTTATTGCTTTTAGTTCAATCTAATTTTTAGAAATGGATAAATCTTGCTATAGTGCTCATATTTGATTTTGTTGTGATGTAACTCAATATAATATCAACTCGATATTGTGCGTTTTGGTTATGGTAATTTTTCTAGGGCCAAGTTTGATTAATCTTGGGCCAAAGTTTTGTTTGTATCAAATATATGTTTGATTTGGGCTTGATCTTGGATCTGCGAATTTAGTACATAAATTGGTTAGTTGTGAAAGTTGCAAGGTTAATTGTTACAATAACAAGTTTATTGTTTAATGTTTCTATCATGAGGCGATGAGCTTATGGGTTTATTTAGCTAGACCAACTTTTATTAGTTGTTTTAGTTAAATAAATCGGGTGGTATTCGTTTACATTTAGGGTCTTCCAATCGCGTTCATTTTCTAATCATTTTTCAGTTAATTAGTGATAGTTTTTATTTATCATTTTATAAATTGTGCTTAGTGTTGATTTATTTTTAAAAATATTTATATGTTTAATTCATTATGAGTATGTGAGTAGATTTATTAGTTCTTTTTTATGGGATAGTGAATTTGAAATTTAGGTGCGGGGTTTAAAAAGATTTAAAATAAAATTATTATAGTAAGTGAGTATTTTTTTTCGATTAATTACGTCATTTTTTTTAATTTTTTTGCAATTTAATTTCTGTGTCATTAAATTTCTTGAAACTAAGCCACGCAATTAATGAACATTTTCAAAGTTCACTTATAGCATGCCATGTTAGTCATTTATATTTTTTTGATCAATTTTTAGTATAATCTTGTAGTTTTAAATCTTAGAATTAATATTAGTTTAATTTTTAGTATATAAAAATAGTTTAAAACCAAAAGTTTAGTTTCCCTTTTATATGCTTTCCCTTTTAGTAGATTTAGAAAACCAAACCAAAAACTTTTATGCTATTCGAGCTCGAATTACAACTTGAACGTAGATTTCCATTCATCTCTCGTTGAGGGAAAACGACCCGGGAGGTTTTTGAGACAACTTTGGTTAAAAGTTTGTTTCTAGAACCCGATGGAAAAAACTATCTATACTATAATTGTCTCATCCTTATATACTTATATATATAGTGTGTTCGGACGTGATCAGTTTGACAAACCTTTGATCCAAACCACCCTTGGTAAACACAATCATCACAACAAGTAGAATCAAAGTTAGGAGGAGTTCTTGGGGAATTTGGTTGAACTTGCTTGTAGTTAATCAACATTCCTAGGGTTTAATCCATCCAAGGAAGTATTAGTGAAGTGCAATTCGAAGCTATAAGCTATTATGACAGAATTGTTCATAGTTTTCGGTTTTACTTCAAATATAATATAGTTTTCGTTGGGAAAACTTGTGAAATCATCAAACATTTGCTCTTGAAGTTGGAATAAATCTTGTTTATCTTTTGAATATTATCTTTACTGAATTCATGATGAATGTTATGTGTTTTATTACTTCTTTGATCATGGAGTAGTCATCTTGTGTTTGTTTGGGCATAATGTGATCTTTGATATGATTTGTGTGGATACCTGTTTATTGAATTGCTAAAACATATTTTATATAAGAATAAAGGCAGAAAGGGTTCTTTTATATATGTGTCCTATCATTTCAAAATATATATTGGTTATAATAACTTATAAAGGTCGAAAAGATTTGCTGTTATTAATCGATATAATCACTAGTCACATTTAAAGGCCGAAAGGATTTATAACTTGTGATATCCTTATCCTTTTAACTTGTAAATACTATCCTAAACACTTCTATGTCTTGGTGATCATTTCCTTAAAAAACATGCTTTAATCATTTACTTGAATCATCCTTTTATTGCTTTCTTACAATATTCGCTATATGCACGTTTATGGTTAATTTGATAAGTGACAATCATTTTAGCCTTAGCACATTTATAACAATCTGTGAAAACTTTAATTCTTGTGGATCGACCTAGACTTACCTAATACTATTTGTAACGCCCCCAAATTGGGTCACAGCAGAATAATGTCTGAGAGCGTTACTTCATGAGTACCTTTGCACAAGATGCGAGAGAACGACCTCTAAACGCATCGTTTGAAAAGTAATCTTGTATTGTTTAGACTCCAATGCACATCAAATAAGCCAAGCATCTAATTCACCTGAGAAAAACATGCTTAAAAGTGTCAATATAAAGTTGGTGAGTTCATAGGTTTATGTAAATGTAAATGTTGGATCCAAAGATTTGTAAAGAGTATATGACCATTTCAATCATTATAATAGACATCAAAAATGTATGTATGAATGTTGAATCAAAGATGTGTATGACTATTGTATCCCATATAATAGTCATAAAAAGTTAAGTATAGTTGGACCAATGCTTTTGTAAAGTATGCATGACCATTGTATCCAATATAATAGTCACCATGTGTGATTACGATTGTACCCCTAAGTTCATGAAACTGCGACGTAGACTTATATGTATGCCACTTTATTCAAGGCACAGTAAGAGTTCATGAGTATGTTGTGCTGGCCCTGAGGCTCCAAGCCAGTCATGCTCCGACATGGTATAACGTTCGTTGGCTCGGTATGTCGACACCAGTGATCGCTAATCACCTGAACGAGGATTGTTAATACCGAATAGATCCATTTTATAACATTCGCGCTTACCCTCCTAGTAATTAACAGTTCATGCAACTTAAGCTAATCTGTAATCATAAAAGTAAAGTATAGTTGTTGCGTCCGTAAGTGTAAACTAGTATTGTATCTCACCGTAAGATATGAAAATAAGTGTATAACAAAGTTGTAACGAGTTTGTAATGAGTATGTAAACGAGTTTGTAGTCAATCATGTAAATGAGTTTGTGAACGTTCATGTATACGAGTATATAAATGAGTTACGAAATCAAGTATGTAGAAGAGTATGTAAAAGAGATTGCAAATCAATATGCAAACAAGTTGTACAAGCATGTATTCTCCCCCGAGATTTGTAAAGTAAATGTAAAACAAGTGAAAGAAAGGCTATAAACTCACCTCTAGTGAAAGTAGTGATTATCGCAAAATCAACAAAGTAATCGTCACAATGATCTGGGATGCAACCTAATTAAGTATAGGTCGTATAAGTACGATGTATTTAATATAAATACAATATCATAAGTTGTAGGGTTACATCACCACCTAACAGTTTTTATTTAATTTGAAATGTCAAAACGATATTTAAATTGTACTTGTTAAATAAATGTCCATGTAATTGTACCTGTAAAGAAAAATATTATTTTTGTTCAACAATATATTATTTGTTAATAATACTTGATTTAATATTTTATTGATTATATAATGATATTATATAAATAGTTTAAGTTTTATAAAATAATATTTATAAAGTTAAAAACGTATATAAATATTATATAAATGTACGACAATATTTCTTAACATTTTTATAGCCCAAACGAACTCGAAAACACTCGTAAACTACTATTTATATTTCCATCAGAATGTTATATTTTTATAAAAATTACAGAAAATTGTTTATAAAAATAAATTAGTTTTTGTAATTTCTATTTACCCGAAATATTTACAAACTCATAACTTACTCATTTTAATTCCGTTTTGCTTGTTCTTTATATGTATGAAATCATGACGAGATAAACTATCCAAATAAATACTGACTGTTTTTATAAAAATATGTCTCGAAAACAATAACCCAAAACAGTTTATAAAAATAGTTTTATAACTTTAAATCTCGTAAAACTCGTAACTCCTTCGTTTTAATAACGTTTTTAGTGTTCTTTATATGCACGGTTTCCTATTGAGATAATCTATCATCATAAAATATTTGTACATTTTTCTCAGATCTGAAACAGTAACTATTTTTATAAAATAACTTTCATAAAAACACTATTATAAATTTAATTATCGTAAACTTGTAAATATCATAACTTCTTCGTTATAGCTCGGTTTTTCAAGTTCTTTATATGCTTCAATCCTCATAACATGTACTATCATTATAAAATATCCATATATTTTTATCAGATGTGAAACAGTGCCAGTTTTTATAAAATAAGTTTTATAAAAACACTTTGGATGACATCAAATAACGTCTATTTTATAGCATCAATTATCCCATGTAATTAACCCATTTTGTATAATTATTGCAAAGAATTGTTACTAATCATTTGTATTTGAGAATTGCAGTAATTATAGAGTACTTGGTGAAGATTGACTAAAAGGCACGCATTCTAGAGCTCAAACGAGGATATTTAAAGATTACTGTTCTGACAACCAATACGCCATATCCATCAAGAAAGATACGGCGTATTTGTGCCTGCACTCACCAAAAGACCATGAAGGAAACAAGATCAATACGCCATATCCAGAGAAGACCAATACGCCATATTCAAGTTATAAAAGGTCAATATTCTAGAAGATATCAAATGTGGTCCCTACTCCAAGAAACCCCCAATACGCCGTATCCAAGACTTTGGATATGCCGTATCGACCATATTCCAGACCCTATAAATAGAAAACTCAAAAACGAGTTATAAATGTGCTAAATCATATTCTCGATACCTAAACCATAAAAGTCAATTTTCAGAGGAGAAACTGAGAAGAAGAGGTCGAGCACATTACTAATTCCATAGGAGACAACGTGTAATTTCTTATACTCTTGTAATCATTTGTTAACTCAGTTAGTTTACCTTGGCTAAATTATTACTTTTGTGTTAATTATGATGTTTGAAGGCTAATACCTTTGGGTATTAGCCATTATTATGAAGATCTGAATGTTTGGTTTATTTATCTCGATTGCTTAATTTATCGTTGATTGCTTTTTTATGTTTATCAATTTATACTTGTTTACGTGCTTAAGTATGCGACCTATCATTCAATTGGGTCTAGTCTTACATATTTAATGCGCTGTAACTTTGGTGTTGTTTGGGTGTAGGCTAAGAGTCTGGGATAGCTCTCCATATTGCAATTTATATATCTAGAATCATAGGATCACAAATATTGACCTATCCTTGCCTTTAGTTTAGTGATCTTAGTTGAGCCATAAGGTGACCTTGTTATCAATGAGTACGTTCTTATTCCATTGGTAAGGACTCGAACAGTGGACTACTAGTGTGTGAATTGCCATTAAGCCGTAAGTGAGTAAAGTCTCTATGAGCTAGGGTTTAACAAGATCATCATTGCCTTAATCCCTAAGATATATTATAATCAAAAAATAAGGATGCTTTATGCGGATGCGTTTAATTGTGACAGAATTCTACGTGTCTAGGTCTTAGGAAGAAGTAACGCCTAAGTCTTAAGAATGATATGCCGACTCGAGATAAGTAATCATTGCACTAATAAACTAACCAATGTTCTGATTGGATTAGTAATGGTTAATACATTTTTCTTATATTTGGCTAGACCGCTCTTTTATCTTCTGCTAATTTGCTTGCGTGTGTTTTAGTGTCTTGAGTTGGTTTTAGTCACCACCAAACCCGTGCCAGTCTCTCAGACTAAAACCCCCCCTTATCCATTAGATTTTGGATTAACATAGGTTTAGCATAGATTAGACTAACTTAGATTAGAAAAACCAAAGTATTAATAAATTGAAAGATTTAACTTCACTCTAAGTGTTCGAAACCCTACTTACCACGAAACTCCCACTGACCGGGTACACTACCCGTTAAAGTGTTGTTTTTGGTTAAGTCGGCAAAATATAAATTTAAAACTTGAATCATAATTTGACACCACACAACGACACATCAAATACCATGCGATTTAAAACATAATCATGCGGTTTAAGATCGTTTGCAGAATAAGGATGCGATTTTAAATTTTTTCCAAAAGCTTGCGGTTTAATTTTTGACACTCAAAAAGATTGCAGTTTAAAGTTAAAAGGGGTCAAAATGGTTGTTGTTTAATAATGAAGGGTTCAAAGATCATAAAGAGAGGTCAAAATTCATTTTTTAGATTATTGGACTTAATGGACTATATCAATTGGACTTTTTGGACTGTAACAAATTGGACTGTCTTTCGATTAAACAATTTTAAACTTAGACTGCTAAAGTGAACCACCGACTGTAAAAATGAATGTTTTTGTCACATTAATCAAAAGAATACAATTTAATCTGTCTGTCATTTTTCAAATACAGTTAATGTCAAATACATCTATATCATAAACTGCGTCAGCGATCTAAGTTGCATCCGGTCTAGGGTATTTTATTTCATTGTTAGCATCATTCGGGTTGCATCCGTCTTAAGGTTTTCGAAACTGCACCGATGACTTAGTGACCATCCGGTTTAGAAATATAAGGGTGTTTAGATGTTAACTAATCTTTTCTCAAATAAACGTGTTATCATAGAATTATTATGCTTATTTATGTATATCAAAAAGTGCGTCAGCGATATGAGTTTACCCAGTGACCATCCTCTTGAGATATTGTGTTTAATATTATCTCTTTTGAGATACTTTTCTATAAGATAATAATAGACCTGAAATGTTTTAATTTTATAAACTTGATTGCTATTGATTTTTACAAATCAATGTCTATTGTTTTTCAAACATAACACAAGTGCTTTTGTCAAATGATTTTGAGATAACTTAATAACTATCATCAACCAAAGTATATCATAATCAAGTTAGTTATTAGAGCTAGTTATCAACTAAAAGCTGATA
>BQNB010170008.1:0-13719 GCA_026074375.1 Tanacetum coccineum | reverse complement strand
ACAAAGAATTCCGCAAACTTTGATTTGAAGCTTTCAAGATGAGGCAGAGTATGAGAATGTTGGTCAAAGACTCAAG
This sequence comes from Tanacetum coccineum, assembly GCA_026074375.1. Classification (NCBI taxonomy): domain Eukaryota; kingdom Viridiplantae; phylum Streptophyta; class Magnoliopsida; order Asterales; family Asteraceae; genus Tanacetum; species Tanacetum coccineum. Next base: position 13,643 of record BQNB010170008.1, on the reverse strand, counting down.
ATCGCAAGATGGCATAGACGTTAAAGATAATGACAAAGGCTCAATGTCAAGATCGCAAAGCATGAAGGAACAAGCATACAACGAAGTCAAAAAGAAAGACCAAGAACACATGAGCTTAACGACAAAAGCAATCTCATTGATCTCATGAAGGAGTGTCTTCAATGAACTCACTTCGGGGGAGATTGTTAGCCTCAAAATATTGAGTCGAACATAAAGTTCGTCCATTATGAATGTTAGTCTCGGTCAATCAATTAGTTAACGTTTTAATAGGAAAGTATCGGGAATCGAGCTCGATAGTTAATCTAATATTGTATATGTTTCGGGTTTAATCCCAAGCAAAACCCGAGCCCGGGTCCTAGTCAAATATCCCAAACGTCACTTAATGTGTCGGGGTATATAAGTAACTTTTCCACCTAGGAAAAGTTAGTTGATTTCATTTATAATATTTCATTTTCTATAATCTCTCTCAACTCTCTCTCTCTCTTCTTTCTCTCTCTAGAAATCAACTCTCTCTATTTTCTAGTTCGATTCGTGGTTGTTATATGAAGTGTATGTGTTAATCGGGATCCTACAGTATTCTTGAGTCCTCTGGTGTGTCTGAGTCAAAACTTAATGCTTCTTCATTTGCTGCTAAAACTTTTAACAACAATAGAAGGCCTTTCAATAAACCAACTAGGCTAGCTCAGTTGGCCACCAAGATCCCTTAGAGGTTTGGGGAGGGGATGTTTGGCTAGGGGAGGTCTCGAGTTCGAGTCCCACCTGGGACTTTTACCCCTTCAGGTGGAATAGGAGGAAGTACATACGGGTTTGGGGTACAACATACTGCCCAATTGGATGTCACTGCTAGACCTGAACCACTAACAACTAACAAACCGTTCTAAAAAAGGCCTTTCAATAATAACAATAACAATAATAACACCAAAAGGTCTTCTTCTAATAGTAATATCAATAGAGGACCTAATCCTAATGCAAATTGTAAAAATTATGGTAAATTTGTCATACTATTGACAGATGTTATGAGATTGTTGGTTTTTCACCTGGGTTCAAAAGAAATGCTAATACTAAAAAACAGAGTTTTAATGCTAATACTGATGTAAAAGTTAATGATAAGCAGTCTTCTTCTAGTCTTTCTTCTGTTTTTACTTCTGAACAGATGCAAAAGCTGTTAAATTTGATCAATGATAATAGTTCTAGAAGTATACATGCTAATATGACAGGTAGGGCTTCATTCTTCAATGATAATGCCTGGTTTAATATTAACTTTTTCTAAATTTTACTATGCTAACTCAAAGTTATATGCTCAAACTATAACTTTGGGTGGATCATAGATTCAGGTGCTAATCAGCATCTGATTGTGTCCACTATTGGCATGTTTAATGTTGTTGACATTACTAGTCTTAAAATCACTATGGGTCATCCAAATAGAACTCTTGGTACTATTAGTCATGTTGGGAGTCTTAAATTTTCTAATAATGTCATTCTTTATGATGTGCTTGTTGTTCTTGGATATTGTGTTAGTTAGTATATATTAACTGGCGTTAAGTTAGATTCGAATTCCACATACTATCTAACCAAGTCACATTAGTACTCTAGCTCGCTCAACTCGTTTTTCGTTAGTATATATTAACGGGCGTTAAGTTAGATTCAGATTTTTTTATTTGAGTTATTCGTTCGGGTTCATTTGGGGACCCAAATTGTATAAATGAAAGAACAAATAAAATGCATGTGTAGGAATAAAATGACCAAAAACATTTTTTAATAAGAAAACAAATATTAGAGGATATAATGGGCTTGGTCCAAGCCCGAATATGGGTTGGGTACATTAGGATTTCTTGTATATTCTATGCTGCACTATAAATACATATCAATAATACAATACCTCTCATGAGGTTTTCATTATTCAGCATTGTATTAGAACGGGTTTGATCCTCAGACCTAGGTGGCTAAGTTGAGCCGCCTCTTTTATAACATCCGTCAAAATCTAGCAGCCACCATTTATCTTTTATTCAAAAGAAAAAAAATGTCTATGCTTTGCTTTTTTTTGTTGCTGCATGATGAAGATTAATCTCCGCTTGCTGTCGAATGTCGTCATCAAAATTAATTATTTACTTTACTGCTTTACTGCTTTTGCTTTGCCCCGATTTGTTTTGCTTTTGCCGTTGCAGATGAAGATTTGTCTCCGCTTGTTGTTGAAGGTCTTCATCAACAAAACTTTTATTGTTTAATGTATATTTAGCTTTCTCATCCAATCTGAGCTTTCACGATTTCGCCGCTCGGATTGCGAAAGAGTATTAGAGGATATAATGGTCCAAGCTCGAATGTGAGTTGGATCTACTAGGGTTTTTAGTAGGTTCTATTTTGTATTAGGTGATAGGTTAGTTGGTCAAAGTCTGACTTGTGGGTTGGGTCCATTAGGGTTTTTCTATGCGTCACTCTATAAATATTAGTAAATAATATATCATAACCTACGGGGTTTATCATTGTCTAACATTTATTCAAGGGTAAATAGGCCCAAGCCTGGTTTGTGGGCTTTGGGTCCATTAGAGTTAGGGTTAAGCATTTATACACTATAAATAGTGATCAATAATAAAGTTATACCTGTGGGGGTTTACATTGTCTAACATGGAATCGGAGAGGGTCTGATCCTCAGACCTAGGTGGCTACGTTGAGCCGCCTCCCCTAAACCATCCTATCAAATCTTAGTCGTCACCCTTTAACCCTAATAAAAAAACCACATCATCGATTATGAATAAGTCAAAAACCAATCACATGATCATTTGTTCCTTTCTTAACCATTTGCTAAAAGATGGAGCTTATAGAAAACGTTACCTCCAAATCAAAAGGAAAAAAGAAAACCTTGTTCCAAATGGGCCGGAGTTGAAGCCTATAACAGTGGAAGTGATCATCACAAAGTTGGAGGAATAGAAAGTTTGAAGTGGGATTTTTAAGGATCAAATTTAACATTAGTTTTATGTTAAAAAAAGTTATAGTTGTTTTATTGTTTGTTTGTTTGTTTTTATTTGTGTTGGTGATTTGTGCTAGGTCACAGATCCACACGATCGTCTGTTTATTTTTATTTGTGTTGGTGATTTGTGGTAGGTCACAGATCCACACGATTGTTAGGATACTTTGGGTTATCCTTTATGTTTCGAGATACTTTGGGTTATCCCGTATAAAATAAATCTTTGTTTTATCTATGTTTATCAGTTTGCTTGAAGATTTGTCTCCGCATGTTGGCGGATTTCTTCAACAACTACTGATGTCCATGTGTGTGACGCTTCTGTTGCTGCTTGCTACGATATGAAGACGGTGCTACAAATTAAGTTTTACTTGTCTTTATGTAACCTTTGCCCTTTTAGTATTTTGAATATTCTAATTTAGTCCTTCGACTATTTGGCGTTTGTCAGTTATTTATAATATTGTACCGTGTAGCCGGTGGTGATTTTATGAGAATTGAGGAATTTTATGGTTTATTGTGTATAATAATCTTTTTAGAGGTTATTATTGTGTTATGTAAGTTCCGGGTGGTTGACCTGTGAATTTCTGATAAATGCCGAAAAACGAGTCCTGACACGTCCGTTAATGTCAAAATGAGCTTTTGGGAGGTCTTATATGGAAATATGTCAAGTAAATACTCTAAGTTATTGGAAAAACATTTTTAAAGTGAATAAAAATGCTAAGTAACTTCGGGAAATATTTTTCGAGCAAGTTTTATGAGTTTTTAAGTGATCCCGACACAAAACGATGACACCCGAGACCTCCTAGGATCCTTGGCCGGCTATAGAACAAAAAAAGAGACAAGATGGCTTCTTTTTAGGAACCACGGTCCTTGAATGAGTACAAGTAATTTGTTTGCTTCCATATCACACATTCCATCCTTATTTTCAAAATAAATCACACACACTTTCTCTCTTTCCTTCTCCTTTTCTCGTTCGATCCACATACACACACACACACTCTTATAAATTTTTAAATTTGACCAAAAACATGAAGATTGGTGATATTTTAGGTTGATTCTAGTGTTCGGGTATTCATTAAAACAACGTTTGGGTTGTCCGGTTCGCGTCGAAATTTATTTTGAAGACCATTTTTGTAAGTATTTTAAATTTATTTTTAACTTGTACTTTTGGGTTGCTAGTGATGCATAGATGTTAGTTGTACGTCCCGATCGTTAAAAATCGAAAGCGAAAAGTTTACAAATGAATGTTTAGGGTGCATTTGGGATTCGAAATAAAAAGGAAAAAATATAAGGTTTTGTTAGTTTTGATATTGTGGTCGTGATGGTTGAAAAACATATATTTTCTATGTAGCTTATTTTGTATATAGCTTATTTTGGGCTTATTAGAGTGTTCGAATAAGCTTATTTTGGGCTTATATGCCCACGACATCAAATGTAGATACAAGAAGGGTATTTTTTGGTTATTATCCTAGTATGTCATATTTTTGTGGACTAATATTATAGCTCATGGTGACAACCAAATGCGATACGTAGCTTATTAGCTTATTTTTAAGTTTAATATTCATATTTTTAGCATATGGGCTCACGGCCCAATAAGCCTTGGTGAGCCGTGGCTTAACTAGAGTTTATTGTGGTTCGGGTTACTTATTTACTTATTGATTTGAACTTATATATGCTACTGGGCCTTGGTTTTAGGCTTAGAAGTTTTGGGAGTTTTGACGAGCTTTTAGGAAGTGAAAAATACTTGTGAAATTATATAAAAGGTCGTTTTGAGAAAGTATCTTGGTAAACGTTGTGAAATCTGATTTTTGGAATTTGGTTCGGAAAGTGTCGAAATGTTGGAATTTGTTTGAAAATAAGGTTTAATAACCTTGGAAAACGTCATATAAACGTACGGGTCATGCCGAAATTTTGTAAAAAGTATATACTTAGAATTTTTACTTAAAACGTGATTTTTATTTTAATAATAAAATATTATTATTTTATTATTTTAATAAGTCGACTAAAAGACGAAAAATATAATTTTTCTCGAAACTTTTCCAAAATGTTTAGCAAACATAAACGTTCTATTTCGTATAATATAAATAATATATTTATGGTAACTAAGTGCACCGAATGGGCTTATCGAAATATATTTATGATTATATATTATAAATATTTACTTATATTACTTATCTATTTTGCTAAATAGTATAAGTATATTGTACTCAGATAGAGGTTTGATATGGTATCTTGGACTTATGTCGTCAACCATCACACCATTAAAACGTTTAAGATAATCGTACAACGAGCGTCTAGCCTCTATGCATCATACTTGAAAACTATTTTGGAAATGAATAATTTAAAATGGGACATTAACTGAACTAGGTCGTGTGCGTACGTCGTTGCATTTGCTTGTGTGATATTGAGATTTCTGTGGAGACAGTTGCTTGAGGTGATTCCTCGTAGCCCTATTTTTACTGTTTTCTGTTGGAGAAAATGATACTCAAATGTGTTTTGAACTGTTTTCTGAACTGTGCGAAACGTGGTTTTGTTTTCGGGACAATTTATGTGCTTATGATTGCTATGTGAATATGTGTAATGTGATCTTACTTGCATGTACTGTGTTTGACATGGCAAGGGATGTGGTTCTTCACCCTAATTTGCTCCAGCTGGTAGGCTTTAGGAGTGGTATGTCATCGGGGTTGCGACCCTAAGAGCGTTGATACGCGCAGGTGATAAGACTAGCAGGGATGCTAGGTCTTGGTACATGATTAGAGGGGATGCTAAGTCATGGCTTTGTTTGCATATATTCACTGTCATATAGCACAATTGTCCAATCGTTTGAAATATCGGCACAACGACTAGGTTTTGAGTCAAAACCTATGAGCTCACCAACATTATTGTTGACGTTTTCGAGTATTATTTTCAGGTGATGTTAATGATCGTTAGAGTATGGTGCTTGTAGCAGACTTTAGAGAATCCCGTAGGAATCTTGTTTGAAAAGTCTTGCATTTAATGTACGCTTTGGATTTGGTTTTCTTGAGGATCGAGATAAGATTTTATGGACCTCTGCGAGGGCTTAATATTGTAATAATTGGCGACTATGTGTTGTGTTTTTTATTTGGGACATCACTCAAGGTTATATTGAGGTTGATGATCATTATGACACTTTTCATTTATGCATTTTAGATTTTTCTATTTTGTATCTTGTGTTGTGATTGATCATTATGTCGCATTTTCGTGTTTTCGCCTATGACGGGGTGTGACACTTTAATATTTTATGTTTTCTCTTCAGTCCGAGCTTTCGTGATTTCGCCGCTCGGACTGCGGGGGAGTATTCGAGGATAAATAGGCTCAATCCCGGTTTATGGGCTTTGGGTCCATTAGGGTTAGGGTTATACATTTGTACTCTATAAATAGTGATCAATAATAAAGCTGTACCTACGGGGGTTTACATTGTCTGGGGCACTGTGTTATACCTCTGATATTTTAAGTTTAAAGTACTAAGTGATCACTTTACTTACTATTAGGGTACCAATATACATTTTGACCTAATAAAGTGGCGATAACTAGACATCTAACGAGATTCTACTCGTGAATCGTGATAATCAAATTCACCTCTCTTTCATAATGACATTTAGGAGATCAATACTTTCCGCGATACTTATGTGCCGAGTGAGTTAATGAAGAAAAACAAACTTGTTGACAATAACTAAAAGAAATGCAATATACACAAAGCACATGGACTCTTTTTGTTATTTACCCAAATCTTAGTTCTTACTTAAATCTTACCAATCTTGCCAAGCACACTTGGTTTTCTTAATAACAATTATAAATTTGATTCAGTTAAATTCATTTCACTCCAAAAATTAACATCGACCTGATAATCCTACTTAATATCAAAAAGGTACATTTATTTCTTAATCAAATGTAAGATAACAGGTGGTCTGGTGATTTTGTTTTTTTTAATTGCACGCCAAGTGTTTGATAAAATTCCTCAATGACTAATAAGCACTTCATGAGTTAATGTTGTTTTTACTTTCAGCAGGGTCAAGCAAGAAGATGAAGGAGATCACAAAAGATACAACGGACCGGAATTCAAAGCGCAAGAAGATGAAGGAGAACACACCGAACCCGAGGATTTCAAAGTGCAATAAGATGAAGGACCGGTTTACACTACTTCCTGACTTTATTGTTCACCAAATACTGTCGTATCTTCTGGATGATCCAAAATCTCGTGTTCGAATGAGTGTGTTGTCTAAGAGATGGTTTACTCTAACGGCGTCTTTTCCTATCTTGTATTTCCATTAAGACTTTGACTGGGTTCGTTCGTTTTCTAGAAAGTATGATGAGGAGTATGTCAAGGAGAAGTTTTATAAATACGTAGAACATACCGTGTCTAGATTCTGCGAGCAAAACATCAGTGCACACACCCTCAACATCGCTGCAGAAATCACAAACCTTGAACAAGGAGAACTTTTTGGACGTTGTCTTGATTTAGTTCTTGAAAAAGGCTTGCAAATGATGGATATTCAATTCGATTATTATCCTGTGAAACTGCCATTGTTATGTTTGCCTAACACACTCTTATCTGCCTCTTCGTTAACATCTTTGACGTTGCATAGGTGTGAGTTGCCTCCGTCCTTGATGGTTGGCGTTGTGAAATTCAAGTCATTGAGGCTGTTGTCGCTTTCGAATCTACCGATAGATGACGGTGCCATCGAGTATCTGACTAAAGGTTGCCCTGTTCTTGAAGAAATTTATCTCAGATATTGTTATGGCTTCAAAACGTTTTGTGTTAAAAGGCATCAGAATCTGCTAAAAGTTGAGATTTACTGTAACTGCACATTTCTACCTGAAAGAATAGATGTTGAAGCTCCAAATTTAAGTTATTTTCTTTTAGAGAGTAGCAAATATAAAGACAAAGCCCCCTCTATGCTTCTGGGTTCATGCAAAAATCTAACAACATTTTGTTACTGCGGGTTTCCATTTAAAAGATTTAATGACTTCTTATCTAGCTTCCCACTCCTCGAGAATGTGGCTTTAGACCTTCCGCCTCGCGTTAACAACCTGAAGTTGTCAAACAATTCCTTGAGGAAAATACGACTACAATCTCACTGTAATTTGGATGAGACTGATTTGAATGCACCCAATTTACTTTCGTTCGAGTATTGTAATGAAATCAATTTTCACAATTTCGCACCTTTATCAAGGGAGGATTCGTCCCTGACAAGAGGATGTATGAAATGCGATACCACAAAGTATTTTGACATTCTTTGGTTCCAGAAGTTGAGGCGATTTTTGGACAAGAATGGCATTTTTAATGTTTTGAAGTTGGTTATACATAAGGTATATCCCTGAATTCGCATACTTTTTATACAGTTTGTGTCCTTACTTGCTCCCAGACAAATGATATAAATTAATCCCTAACACACAGTTGCGTTTACCAATTGACTTACAGGAGCCCAAAGATGTTGAGAAGCTAAAGGTGATCCAGCAGCCACCTCATGAACTTGAGCATGTTGAGTTTATACACACGCTCCGCATACATGAAGTATCGGTTTATGCAACTGTTTTAGATGCTGTACTTTGGTGTTGTAGGCCTCGATCTCTAACTTTACAAGTGGATCAATTTTCTGACACTAGCGATGTTGTAAAGGTAAGATTTATATGTGCTTACGTTGGTTTAATGTTACTTATCCGTTAGTTGATGTATTTCAGAAACCCACAAAGATAATAACTTATTTCACTTTCATTGCACTTCAACATTGTTGGCTCAAAACCCGTGGATTAGATTCTGTTTCTATGCAAAAATTAAGTAAAGCTTCTAATCTTTTCTCTTCGGTATACATACGAGAAACTACTTCAACAAGAAGATGAGGGCCAAACTAATATTAACTTTGTGCTGCTATCCTCTTCCAAAGACAAACAACACTTCAGTGACTTGAATTCATTGTTGAAAGCGCTATCTCTTGATCAATCAAGCTACAAAATCACCTTTATAAAGGAATAAGGTACACTATTTACCTCTCTAATTTATCAACTCATTCCATTTATATGTGCATAACACATTCTTACGTCATCTTGTTAATATCCCAATAGTTGTCCAAGAAGCACGATAATGGAGCATGCAAATTGTGAGATTTTGCGATCCGTTGGATTAAGGAACGTATCTTGTGATGACACAAGTACATTTAGTAAAAATCTGATATAGTGATTAGTGGACACGTTTATGTAAAAATCTTTTTGAGGTTTACATATGTACTGATGGTTTTTCATGATACTACTAATCTTCTAAGTAAAATCAATCCAATGGTCGATACATGTACTATAGAATTGTTTCTTTCATAACTTTTTGGAGAGAATGTTTCACGATTTGTCGGTTAAAGGGAGTAGGGTAATAATATAGCTAACATTAACACCGTAGAATAGTAAATATATGTGAACAAACTATATAATGGTAAACTAGCACGTACTCGTGCGTTGTGGCGGCGAGTACCTTTTGAAGATTAACCGGAGAAATAAAAAATAATTTGATCCCGTAGGCCTGGTTCATCCGTTTTTATCGGTTCCGACGGGTCCTCTCCGGTTCGTCTTCAGACGGCTTTTATTGGCTAGCCGAACTGATGGTGACTTCGGTTTTCGGTTGAACCCGTTGGTCCGGTCTGGTTTTCGAAACTATATGCACCATAATTTTAAGGAAGCATCATATGTACGCTTGTGTAGAGATATGCTTTTAATTGTTGTACACTGTGAATATGTGATTGTACATTTTGCATAAACATGTGTAAGCTGAAAGTTCAATATTGAAGGTTATTATGCTTTATATGTAGTTATGATAAGTTTCAAAAAGACGATTATTTGGTAGGGCTGTAAACGAACCGGACGAACACGAACGGAGCTTTGTTCGTGTTCATTCATTCAATTTTAGCCAGACAAATAAACGAACACGGTCACTTTTGTTCATGTTTGTTTATTAAGAAATATGGTTGTTCGTGTTCGTTTATGTTCGTTTATTAAGACACTAAACGAACATAAACGAACGAACATACACGATCGAACGTAAATAAACATAAATATTTCAAAAAATATACACAATATTGTGTTTTATTAGTGTTGTTTTGTTTAAGTAAAGCAATTTCAAAAGTATATAAGAAAAAGATATGATAAACGAACATAAACATATATATGATCATAAACGAACGAATAATCGGACGTTCACGAACATAAATGAACGGACAAGACTTTTGTTCATGTTCGTTCATTTAACTCAACGAACGTAAAATGTTGTTCATGTTAGTTCAATTAATAAATAAACGAACATAAACGAACTTTTTACCGAACGGTTCACGATATGTTCACTGAACGTTCAGTTCGTTTACAGTCCTATTATTTGGTGAAAAAACTTCTAATTAAGAGCATCTATATGCATCAAGATTTAAAATTTTGATGAATTTAATGCATAAATTTTTTAATGTGGTTGCATATAGGGGTGTTAGTCGGGTCGGTTTGGTCGGGTTTGGGTTCAATCGGGTCGGGTCAACTCGGATTGAGGTTAAAAAAAACATACCCGAACCCGACCCTATTTAGAGGTCGGGTTGGTCGGGTTCGGGTCTACTCGGGTCGGGTCTACGCGGGTCGGGTCAACTCAGGTTCGGGTCTGGCCATTTAAGAAAGAAAATTTTTTTTACTTAGGCTTGAAGTTTTAAATAACAATACAATAAAAAGATATAAATTTGTAGCATCACATTTATTTAGCCAAAAGAGTAAAGTGCAAAAATCATCCCTGTGGTTTCTCAAAAAACTGTTTCACGTCCCTCGTTAAAAATCTGCCCAAAACACATCCCTCCGTCAATGTCTTGAGGCACGATACATCCCTTGGACTAACGGTGCAATTTTTTTTCCGTTAAATACCAATGAATGTCTAAAAGGAGGGTATAGTTGTCTTTTTGCTGCCACAGGGATTTATGGTTAACCTTTATTTTAAATTTTTTTAATTTTTTTTAGTTTTTCTTTATTTTTTAATTTTTTTAAGAATATTTTTTTACATTATCATTTGTCAAAAAATTTAAAATTTTTTTACAAAATTTTAGAAAAACATTTCGCCCGTTTTAAAATCATAATTCTTTCATACTTTTAAATTTTTTTTTTAAAATGTACGTTATTATTCGTGAAAAAATTAAAATTTTCTTTCAAAAAGTTTAAAAAAAAATATTTTTTAACATTATTATTCTTACCTTTTACCTTTTTAAAATATTTAAAATTTTCTTTTTTTAACTTTTGAAAAAAAAAATTATTTTTTTTCGTAAGAAAACGTAAAATGTAGAAAACTATTTAAAAAAATTAAAAATTAATTTAATTTTTATATATTTTTAAAAAAATTCGAAGAAAAAAGAAAAAAAAATATTTTTTATTAAAAAATAATTTTTTTAAATTTAAAAAGTATGAAAAAATTCAGAAGTGTGAAAAAATTTAAATTTTTTTAAAATTTTTAAAATTTTTCACAAATAATAACTTAATTTTGTTTTTAAATTTAGAATTTAAAACGAGCGAAAAAAAATTTCTAAAATTTTGTAAAAAAATTTAAATTTTTTGACTAATAATAATATAAAAAAATATTTAAAAAAAATTAAAAACAAAGAAAAACTAAAAAAAAAATTTAAGTAAAGGTTCACCATACATCTATGTGGCAGCAAAAAGACAATTATACCCTCCTTTTAGACCTTCGTTAGTATTTAACGGGAAAAATTTTTGCACCGTTAGTCCAAGGGATGTATAGTGCCTCAAAACATTGACGGAGAGATATGTTTTGGTCAAATTTTTAACGAGGGACGTGAGACATTTTTTTAAGAAACCACAGAGATGATACAATGAGAGAAGTGCAAAAATCATCCATGTGGTTTGTCAAAAAACCGTCTCACGTCCCTCGTTAAATAATTGTCCAAAACACATCAATCCGTCAATGTTTTAGGACACGATACATACCTTGGACTAACAGTGCAAATCTTTTTTTCGTTAATTATTAACAAGGGTCTAATTTTTAACGGTGGAACTATATAGGAGGGTATTGTTGTTTTTTTCCTGCCAAATGGATGATTTTTGAACTTCTCTTTTAAAAAAAAGATTTTTTGTGTTTTTTAACTTAAAATTTTTTTTTTACATTATTATTCGTAAAAAAATTAATTTTTTTTACAAAATCTTAAAAAAAAATTTGCACTTTACAAAAATCTTTTATGTTTTAAAAAAAATAATTAGTTTTTGTTTGTTTTAAAATTGTTTTTACAAAACTTTAAAAAAAATTCGTACTTTTACAATCTTGGTTTTGGAAAAAAAAAAAATTGTATTTTTTAAAATCTTAGTATTTAAAATGTACAAAAAAAATTTAAAAGTTTTTTAAAAAAGTGCGAAATTAAAAAAAAAATTAAAAAGTGCGAATTTTTTTATAAAAGTTTTGTAAAACATTTTTAAAAAAAGTTTTTAAAACTACGATTTTGGTTCGATTATTTTAAAAAAAAATTAAAAATTTCGAACCTTTTTTTACAGAACTGTTTTAAAAAATTTTGTACATTAAAAACAAGATTTTAAAAAATACGAAAAAGATTTAAATCTTTTTCAAAAAATTTAGATTTTAAAAGTGCGAATTTTTTTTAAAAAGTTTTAAAAATGTACCATTCTTTTTTAAAAAGTTTTCTAAAAAAAGTACGAAATTTAAAAATAATCGAACCAAAATCGTACTTTTAACAATTTTTTTACAAAACATTTTAAAATTTTTTTAAAAACTTCGCACTTTTTAATTTTTTTTTTAAAAATTTTGTAAAAAAAATTAAAATTTTTTACGAATAATAATGTAAAAAAGTTTTTTTTTAATTAAATAACAAACAAAAACTTTTTTTAAAAGAGAAGTGCAAAAATCATCCCTGTGACAGCAAAAAGACAACAATAGCCTCCGATATTGTAACACCCCCAAATTGTGTCGCAGCGGAATAAGGATTCGGGGCGTGTTACTTCAATGATCAATAACACAAGATATATATAGAACGACTCAAAAGCCGTTTAAAACCGATACATTGGATTTAATAAAGTGCTTGATACAAAAAGCCCGAAGCTTTAACTTGTTCATTGTTATTATCAGTGTTGCAAAAATCGACCAACTCGGGCTTGTAATCGGCGATTAATCGCTACTCGGCCTTATACCTTGGAAATTAATGCAAATCGGGTAAAAAATCGGCCTCGTCAAAAGTCGGTCAACTCGGTCAAAAATCGGTCAACTCGGTCAAAAATTGGTCAACTCGGTCAACGAAAGTCAAACATTTATATATATAATTTGGAAAAATTGGTCAAATCGGTAAAAAATCGGTCAAGTCGGTAAAAAATCGGGAAAATCGGTAAAAAATCGGGCAAATAGGTAAATTTTAAAATTTATATATAAAATTTGCAAAACCGATTAATCACTGATTAATCGCGCCTAGACCGATTACAGGCTACAGGGTGGTCGACCGGCCGGCTAGCGACTCGCGATTTTTGCAACATTGGTTATTATTACAAAGATACTGGTTCAGGACACTTGAAGTTCCCAAAAATGACAACCATATCTTTAACGTGACATCCCTTAACCAAAACCATCAATGTATCCCTTGTACCTCGTGCTTACTGATCCCCTGAAAAACATTGCTTTAAAACGTCAACAATAATGTTGGTGAAT
>BQNB010170006.1:0-13719 GCA_026074375.1 Tanacetum coccineum | reverse complement strand
ACTGGGGGTATCCATGGCCTGTTTAGTGGATGGTACTGTAGCCTAGCGAGCAAGAAGGTTACTTTGACAGTATCCATGGCCTGGGCTAAGGGGGTAACCACAGGGACCTTGGTACGCTATGAGACGTCTTGTGGTCGTTGCTGGGTATTTGTTGTAACATTCCGTATTTTCAGGTCATTTACGACATTATCTATTCCACTATTTATTTTAGTCTCGTACGCGTTTACTTTTAATTCTTATTATTTAGTTAAATCGCGTAAGCTATAAATTATCGTTTAGCGTAAGCGGGCACCAAACAAATTAAAATTTTCGTCGAGCTATCAATATACTATTTTTACGAAAGTAATAATTAACTTTTATATTTTTTTTTATCGGTTACGTAAAGCATTTACGTTTCACGATAAATTACGTTTAGATATTCCCGGAATCACCAAAAAATAAATCTACGCTTCAACAAATGCTTATTTTTATTTCTAATGATCAAAGTTTTTATAAAACTTTACCTATAGTACTAAATTGTGTCGTTCCACATTAAATAAACCAACCAAGGCTTACACTTTACAAGTTATCACTTATAAATAAAACTACACTACATTTACTTGCAACTTATAAAAAGTTCAAGTAAACTTTCTTTTACCTTCCTTTTATTCAAGATATATAGCTAGATATTCATTCCATAATTCCTTGAACTAATCACCACAATAGGAGACCAAGAAACATAACCATTAAAGAGCTAGTATATGTACATGTAGTTAGTAAGACTTGACCAAACTTTTCCCTAAATCCCTCAACATTGCCGCCCCCTGACCATTTATGGTCTTGGTCATTGTTTTATTTACTTACAACTTCCCCCCTCACCCCCCCCCCCCCCCCCCCCCACCCCCCCCCCCCCCCCCCCCCCCCCCCCCCCCCCCCCTTGACCATTTATGGTCTTGGTCATTGTTTTATATACTTAGATATCTCTTGCATTTTTATAAGTCTTACATAACTAGTAAATAACCATTCATACACTTGAACACTTAGCAAATTTTTCACAAAAACTCTTCCTCCCCCCTAAATACCCACGGCATACCACAAGGACCATAAGCAACCCATACAAAATTTTCTACAAACATTTACACACAATCTCATATCATTTCTAAGACATACTAAGGTATTTACAAGTCTTGGTTAAGTATTTTCAAGTGTTGAAGCAAAGAAAGTGAAATTAAGGTTTCTAATCTTGCAAGCTTGGTTCTTTCTAGAAATCAAGACCGATGCTTTACCTAACCCGGTTCACATTTCTCGAAAGAGGTATTGACATTCAGATATGTATGTAGTCCTATTTTGTGATAATAGCTATTGAATCGAGGACCATTTGTTCTTTAGGTGTGGGATTGAGTTCGGGACTTGTAATAAGGTGTTGAGCTAGTAGAATTTGGATCACGCCAAACTTGTACTCAATGCAGAAGGAAAGTCTTGGCTTGTTTACATAATTCGTTATGAATTCCAAACTCAATAAAGATGTTCGAAGAGTTTGGTTATCCATTTTTTGGTACGTTTGGATCTAACGAGGAAACAGCTCCTATTTCGACGACGAGAAAACTTCGAATCGATGCTTGTTGATAATGTCATTAACTAGTTCTTTTTTTTATTGGTGTAAGATAGATCTAAAGCCTTCGTTCAGATGGAAGAATGGCTCAAAAAACCCCTATATTATTGATTTGTAATCTGCTCCTTGCTAGTTTTTGTTTCTAATAAAATCGAAAAATTAAGGGTTCAAATCTTGCAAGCTTGGTTTAAAAATCTAAACAAAGGTTTAGATTATATTTCTCATCATCATTTATCACGTTAAGGTTATCTATAAGCCCTTATCTTTTCATTTCATGAGATTATATGTATATGATGTTCTATGTAGCAAAATCACCACTTAGGATATGTTTAACTTGTAAAAAATAGATTTTCTTGTAAACAAGATTTTAAGAACTTGTACACATATTATATGGATGGTATTATGATGTTATGAAAGGACTATAAGTCTTGTACACTCATGGTTTATGTATAAAAAGTTTGTATATGTTTATGATTAAAAGAGTACTTAAGAAAGTTTATGATTTCATGTGATAAGTGGACTTGTTGATCTTGATGATCTTGGACAAAATATGGACAAATGGACTATATAATATATATGACATAGTATATTAAGAGTTATAAAGGACTTGTGGTAAATTTTGTAGTTAAAAAGTATATAAAAACAAAGTTATACAAATAAACTCAAAAAGATATATAGGGACTGTTTGAGTTCGACTTTTAAAGCATGGATTTTATAGGTTATAAAAATAGTACGTCTCATGACGATTCCAAAAAGGTAAGAAACTCGAAAAACGGATTTATAACGAAGAAGATACATAGTTTACGAGTTATACGTTAATTAAACTTTTATAAAACTAATTTTATAAAAGTTACTGTTCACAACAGATACATTTTTGGAAAATAATTATAAAACTTTTAATTACGAAGACGTGCTCGAAAGAATCACTAAAAACGGAGTTAAAACGAGTAAGATACGACGTTTCAAAGTTATCGAACATTATATATAAAAGCTGAAAAACTGTGTACGCTTCAGCAGCTGCTGAAGCTCATTTTCGAGGGCCTTCGGGTCCGATTGAGTCGAAATGTAAAACTACAAAGTTGTTCGGAACGACATTTTACATAAACCTGCCGATTTTCATAATTTTCGGATGTATATTTTGTAAACTAGACACTATTTCCTGACGTGAATAGTGTTGGTTCGTTTTTAATAAAAAAATTTGCGAATTATTTTATAAACACTTAAATAATATTTATACTTATTTTAAACTTTATAAATATTATTTTACAAAGGTGATTAAACTAGTTACGCGATTATACAAGTTCAAATACATAATTATTATTTATCAAATGTGATTTAAACATTATTTCACAAACACAATTAGATGGTGATGTAGCTATATAGAATTATATATGGTCCTAGTTATTCATAGTACTTAGTACTTATTCGGCCTATATCTACTTAGGTTGCTTTTGGATATTTCCGTGACGCGTTTTCATTCATTCACTCGACTCTTTGATCTATTTTGTTTATTCATTCACTTAAGGTGAGTTCATAGCCCCACCTTTTCTCTTTTAATGGTTTTCATAAACTGTTTTCGGGGTGAGAATACGTGTTTGTTTTACTACATAAACTTATTGATTTCTATACGTAAGCATTACCTGACTATTTTTACTAAAGCTTTTACTTGTTTACTACATGATTTGAGATCACTGAATACCTATATTTGAAACCGTTAATTTTGGACATGATTGTTTTACTTTGGACTCTGTGTTTTCAATGTGTTTATGTTATCCAGATTACTGCCTGAATGCTATTGCCTAAGAGCCACGAACTCGGGTGCAAATCCCTTATAATTACGAATACTGGTGCAAATCCCTTATAATTACGAATACTGATGCAAATCCCTTATAATTACGAATACTGGTGCAATTCCCTTATAATTACGAATACTGGTGCAAATCCCTTATAATTACGAACTCGGGTGCAATTCCCTTATAATTACGAATACAGCTTCGATGTCATGAGGTTAGCGCAATAATACCTATTTCGGACTACGGAATACGTACATAGTCTGCTATTACTTGCTTTGGACTTCGGAATACGTACTTAGTCCACCATTACTTAAATCTTGTGGTCCACTTTTAAATACTTCTTGATTTTATTAAATCACTATTCGGATTTCCTAAATAATATTTGAAATACTGTAACGTTAACTTTCTTTGATATATTTTTTTAATTATTTTTATACTGCTTTTACTTAAACCTATGAATTCACCAACATTATTGTTGACGTTTTGCATATATTTTCTCAGGTTATTATTTTGCTGCTGAGCATTGGGAGCATTTGAATCGCGCGGATATATTTTTGAAGGCTTAATAACTTGAGTACCATTCGACAAACGTTTTTAAACAAATGTTTTTCTACTGCATTATAATTGGATCCCTTTTTAAACTTGATTTTTTTGGTTGTAAAGATATTATCGATGAGAAATTTACTTTAAAACGTTTCTCTTTTGAGGCTCGTTTTTCTGTAATTGTTCTTTGTGGACCTGAGTACACCCAATGTTACTTATTCCGTTCAGTCGAATTTTTTTTGTGGGGGGGGGGTGTGAACAGATTGGTATCAGAGCTGAAGTCATAGAGAACTGGGTCATTTTCAAAACCTAGACTATGACCATGTTTTTCAAAATATAGTCTCTCCTTGTTTTATCCGATATCCGCGCGCGCTTGCTCCCAGGTAACTTATATGCTCTCTTTTGCATCTCTACTTCTATTACATGGGTAACGAGCATTTAATACTTGACTATGATTTCGCTCTCTTATGTCTATCTTATGACGTCTTACTATTTACCTTATATAGGTCAGTTATATAAATATTGATCATTCTGATTTTCGTGTACTTCCTGATTTCTCATTTACTCCCTTGAGCGTCAATACTGGTATTATATAAGGATACCTATACTTATGGGTTAATTTCTTCTTGATCTCTTACGATTAACTTCAACCATTTACGCGACTTTACTTTATTCCCTTTTGATGATATCGAAAATTCGGCATATTTTGTAAATTCCACTAGTCACTTTACCCTTCGACTCCGAGTTGGAACACTCTTCTTATGCTTTTGAATAGCATATGTTGTTTCGTAATCCATCGTTTTGAAGCCTTCCAGTTGATGGGAGTACGACAATTAACTTGTCACCTCATACGTGTCACCTTGGAGCACCTGCCTTTAGAACACGACTCTTTACGTCCATTTTGTTGATTGAATAATTCTTTACGTTCATTTTCCCTGACTGCTTCTGCGTTCGTTCGGATATTCTTTATACTTACTACGATCTATCGCTTTACAAACAATCTCGATGTCAGCTTATAAACCATTTTACTATCATTTTGTTGTCACCCTATGAGCTACTTCACATTCACTTTATTAATTATTTCATTACGTGATAAAACTATTTGATATCATTTCATACATCACACTATTTTGACGAGAATGAGCATTGCATCGTTGGCCCTCAAATATACATAGTCTAATCATCTATGTATATTTGGTGCATAGACTGATTACCTATGCATTCAGGAAAGACCATGTCATGCTGAGAGTAGTCACCTTAAAACCTACACCTCTTCATCAACACAAATCCGGAAGAAATTTCCGCATCTCTTCTCTGAACCCGTACCTTCTTCAGGTGTTGCAACCTGAGCCTTGAGGACAAGGCTCTTCTAACCAGAGGAGACTGTAACATTCTGTAATTTCAGGTCATACTCTGACGTCATTTATTTTGTCATTATTCCACTATTTATTTTTTTTATTTAAACGGGCGCGTTTACTTTTAATTCTTATCACATAATTAAATCGTGTAAGCTAAAAGAAGCTTCATTGTTTCGACTTGTTCAAAATACAAAGATTTCTAGCCCATAACAGTTATACAAAATGTAATGCGACAAAATCTTTAATGCTTGATTTTCCTAATCAAACCACCAATGGTATGCTTGTAATCACCATCTTTGTGAGGCACGCAGAGGGAATGTTTGAATTTCGAGGGGGGTTTACATTTATGGATCAATAGCACAAGATTCTGAGAACGACTACTAAACGTGTCGTTTGAAAAAGATACATTGGATTAACAAAATACTTGTTTGTTACATAAGCCCATGGCTTCAAGTTTGTTCAACAATATAAATAAAGATTCCGGTTTATAACAATTGTCCCCAAAATGTAATAAGACCCCAAATCTTAAGTGTTGACTCTTCAATTATTGACTTCCAATGTATCATCGCACCTCGTGCCTTATTGACCTGAAAAACATGCTTAAAACGTCAACATAAAGTTGGTGAATTCATAGGTTTATGTAAATCAATGGTAGGACCGCAAGATTTTCAAGTGTATGATTTAGCAACACATGCAAACATCATAAAAAGTGATTTCGTTTTCCTAAGCTCATGACACCGAAGCTTGACATGTATGGATGCAAATAAATTGCCAGTAATTGCCCCTGAATGATGTCTACACCCCGAAAACATTCCCAAATTTGACATGTATTAACGTTCGTTCCCGGTGTAGTTAATCAACGTAACGGGTTCGTCATCACGAATAGATCTATCAATAACATTCGCGCTCACACAATGCAGTTCCCAACTACAACTATACAACTAACAGTTCATGATAATGGGCTCAACGGGGTTATCGTACTTAGGCAAACACGGTGGATTAGTACGTATAAATCTGTACATTTGCGTCCAATTTGTAAAACAAAGCATGTTCTTACCCCAAAGATGTAAATGAGTTAAATAATTGTAAAACATGGGGCTATGAACTCACCTCAGTAAATAGTCCTCTGAATGATAATAGATATCCAAGTATGAAATCACACCGTCAGATACCTAAGTAAATACGGCCAGTCTTAGTTTACAAATTTAGGCTAAAGACTCAATGTATAAACTACAATAAATTGCTAGTTTATATATACTGCTATCACTTGTGTGATGGTGCATATGTGTTAGAAATTATGTATTCCTATGGTTCTCGAGAAACGCGAAATCATTATTAATAAATATACTTATTTATTAACTTGTTATTAAACCCGTTTAATGTCCGAATATCTTATTGTTCGACCGACTCGTTAAGTGTTTTATTTATTCACTTTTGTTTCACAAATATACCCTTAAGTTTCCTATAAATACAAAACAGCCCCTGGGTTTATAAATATCCTTTATTTACATTTAAACCCCCAAGTTTCATAAATTACACTTTTAGTTTTGATAATTACAAAATTAGTCCTTTAGGTTTTCAGGGTTTCAATTTAGGTCCTTATTGTTTCGCAACAGTCCCTATGTTTTCAGAATGTTCAAAACAGTCCCTCAACTTATTTATAGTTCGAAAATGTCAACTTTAACCCTCTAAGTTTTGAAGTTTATATTTTTAGTCCCTCTAGTTGTGAAATTTGCATTTTAACTCCAAATTTGTCCTAACTAGTAGCAATATGCCTTATTTAGTCCAAATAAGCTGTAGGAACATTTTGGCTTACAAATAAGCTCCTTTCGAGCTTATTTTGGCTTAACGGGCCTTATTGGGCCCGTTAAGGTCCGTATGAGGCTTTAAGGGTCCGTTTGTGGTTTAACGAAGTTAAAAGCCTTTAATAAGCTCAATTAATATAATAAACTTGGGGAGCTTATTATGGCTTATTTCGAGCTTATTGGGCCCGTAAGCCCAATAGCTTAAACCCGATACACCCTTTTAGGTTTCCCTTGGCTCTTTAGCTTATTTCCTATACGTTTTAACTCAGTTTAATCTGTCTTGTTTTCAGCTTATTGGAATAAACCAATAAGCACTTGTTAATGGGCTTTCGAGCCCATTAATGGCTCGAAAGGTTTTAAATCCATTTGGTTCGGCCCATTGAGGTCCAATAACCTTGTTTTAGTCCGTTAAGCACATAGAAGGTCAGTTTGCTTATTCAGCTTATTCGATAAGCTAATAAGCCTACTGTTGGGCCTATTGGGCCTAAACGAGACCCGATAGTCCTATTAGGCTTTTAGGTTATTTCCTTTTGAGTCCATTAATTACATTAAGGTTCAATAAGCTCATTGGGTACTCATAAGGCCACCGATAAGCGGTCCAAGCTTATTGTGAGCTTATTCGTTTACGTTGGGCCCGTTAATGGGTTTGAAGGCCCATTAAGGGTTCGGTTGGTTTATACATGGCCCATTGTGGCCCGTTGATATTTCTTAGCAAAGCAACTATGTTTATAAGGCTTAGTGTCGAGTTTTCAAGCGATTTGTTACGTCTAAATTAAGGAAATCACGTTCAATGTTTTGGAAACATTTGCCACGTACGTTTTTTACTATGGGCACTCATACACACACGCGACAATATGACATACGCGTTCACGTGACATATTTACACATTCGCGACATGCATGGTTGAAACCCATGCATGTTCACGTTCTCTTTACGTACAACATATAAACCAAACGTGACCCTGGTCATAATGGTGAGACCAGGACGAATGTAGGTCAAGTCAAGCACTCATGAACCATATGGTTCATGCGCATGTGACATGCATGGCGTGAACCACGCATGTTCATCGTGTTTGGGCTCACACCACCACATTCGACGTGTCCTCATGTCACGTATAGAAACAAAAGAAACAAATCAAGGAGTGGTCCGAGTAGGGTTCACTTACAAGAGTCCTAAGATTGAAATGGATGTCGAGTAGGAGTGAGCAACCTAAATCGCGATGAACCCTAGCCTTCAAAGGCTTTCCAAATTCGTAACCCAATCTTAGCTTGTAGATCTTCTTGTGGTCTCGTGTTTGGTTTAGTTGTAGTAGACCCGAATGTAAAAGAGGGTATACGAGTGTGGCTTATCTTGGAGAGGGTTTAAGAGTATTGGAAATGTATCAAAACACTTTTAAATTTGTAACGCTACTTTTCTTCTAAAATATTTCTTAAATTAATTTCAATACTACTGCTTTTTCTTAAACTTCTGAATTCACTAACATTATATTGTACCGTTTTAGCATGTATTACAGGTTACTATTTGCTAGTGTACATTGGGAGCATTCGAGTCGCGCGGATATATATTTTTGAAGGCTTAATAACTTGAGTACTATTTGAAAAACGTTTTGACAAATGTTTTTCTAATTACTTTTATGAAATGAAAACCTGTGTAACTCTGACATTTTTACTAAATTGAATGTGACATTTTATAAAACATCTCTTTTGAGGTCGTTTTCTGTGACTTGTGCGTTTGGACTATGAAGTAGCACCCCAATGTTACTATTCCGCTGCGTTACCAGATTTTGGGGGTGTTACATTACACAAAGTAATTTATCTTTCAATGTTTCAGAACCATAAGAGGTAATGAAAGATTAAAAGTGAGTTAAAAAATAATTGATAATTAATTCAATTATATAAACTAATCTTATTTCTTTTCACCAATGTAAGAGATAGAGTAAGTCTCACTCTTCTTACCAAGAAAAGAGACTATGTTTGTCTTCTATTAGAAAACAAATTTCGTTTACGAATTATGTTGCAAAACACAATTAATCAGAACATAGAAAGTTCAATTTAGTATTTTCGATAATTAAATTCTTAATAGAATTAACTACCCAATTAATTTACTAATTAAGACTAAGATCCAACTTGACCTCCCACTTATTACCAAAGGTCTGACCAGGGCGTAAACAAGTGGGGCAAGAGGTAAGCGTCGAGCGTTAATTGCATTTTAATGCAACTCTTAGATTTATGATACTTGTCAAAACATTAGTAATCAAGTAATAATGTTAAGAGCATGTTTAGTATCATCTTATGCCTCGGGTCCAAGGTCTGACCAAGCCTACTCGAATTAAGTCAACCAAGCAAGAATGCGCAAAAATCGCCAAAGGTCTGACCAGTGCACGAAATTCGCCATGGGTTGGAATGACCCTAAGGTCTGACCAAAGCGGTCAAGCCAAATGCACGTGTTCCTGGTTGGCTGGCACAGACTTAAAATTTTCAAAGGGGAATGCACATAAATGTGTCAAATGCGTGTACAAAGAAGCATGCAAAACAACTTTGTATCACTGATTTTAAAAACCTTTAATAATGACACTGTAGTGACATGTCATGGTTCACGGTAACTCCAATCGAATGCACAAAGAAGCGGAGAAACATGTCAGCGCGAAGCATATTAAAAACTTTATTTCTTTAAGGAATTACGTAAAAACGACACGCATTAAACTTCTCTTATAGTTTATTCTAGTGGATGAGCCGTACTTCCCATGAATCCATAGCGTTCAGTTTTTTATCTTGAAATCAATTTTCATATTTTATAGTCTTATTAATTTCTTCAAAAATCAAATTTTGCACGAAACAAATAATAGGTCACAATGAGCATGTATTTAAACGTGTAATTAATAGACTAGTTTTAACATCATCTTTCTTTAGGTACTAGTCCGTATTGCATACATATTAGGCGCGTATACGAGTATTCAAGTAAAAATATGCACATAAAGACTAAAGCTAATGATGACATTAAATTAACAAGTAAACATGTAAAATCCGAGTTCTCTAGCGAGTCTTCCCCAATTGGAGAACCATAAGACCCTCACTAGGTTTTCATCAATGTGCCTAGATCGCCCCATTCATCACAAAAGTGATTGAGTAGGTCTTATGGCCGGATAGGTAAACACAATCAGACTAAATATGTAAAAGATCTAGTTTCCAAAAATAAAAGATTTTAGTTACTATAAATAAAATCAAGATCTTTTATATATATAGTGTGATCTTTATAAAAGGAAACAAATATGCTAAATTAACAATTTAATTTTATTCCCTTTTAAGCAATCTTAAGTTTTCAAGATCTAGATCTACAAATTTTATTTAATTATGGCAAGGATTTGCATGATCTTTGCCATATTTGCAAGAAAACATTAAATAAAATATCAAGCGCAGCAGATCAAGTTATATGAATTAAATCTAGGCGTGAACATGCAAGACATGATATAATTCAAAAGTGTAACCCTAATGCCAAAACGAGTTGACTCGTGATGCCACTGTTGGGATTTAACATTCTAGGTAACCAGTTTAGCTACGAGTACGCAGCGGATTGGATCTAGTTAAGGCACATAGAATTAACACTTAATAAAGTAAACAAGTAATTTACTAACCTTTTGTTTAATGATAAAAATCAATAAACTTACGCCTGATCTTGATCTTGAAAAAGTAGTGATTAAATTACCACATCTACGGTTGCTCACACAACACGTCGGACAAGTACGCAACAATGCTAGTCGTAACTTCACGAGCTCCAAACACCGATGGTGTATGCTTAATTACTTGAACCGAAAACCAAACAACAAGTGTTGTTGCTTAAACACGATTCGAATGTGCAAAACTGCCTAAACAAATGAAAGACGTGGGCTATATTATTATATATAGTATGCATGAAAACAATACATGCATACATAATATAATATGACAATGAAACAATGTGAGTTTGTTATTCTGCTTTGACGTCACAAGGAGGAAAAATAAATTGTTTCATTATTGCGATGGATTGTGTGCCGTGTGTTATTTTGTTTTGTGATAGATCAAATCATATAATGAAGGAGAGGGGTATTTATATAGCCATTAAACCCTAATTTAAGATAAATTATGATACCCTCATAATCTTTATCACAATACAATACTTATCATTTGTCTCTAAAATTTATCTCAAAACCCCTTTTTAGAAGCTATATGGGTCGGTCACAAAAGGACCCCCATAAGGTTCGGGTTTTGTCAATTTTAATCTCTTCGGTTCATATTTAAATAGTCGTTGAGTTAGTTATAAAATATAACGGTAACTAACGGTTATTTAAATTATCAACGTGAAGCATATTAAATCCTTAACAATAAATAAATACTAGTATATATTAAGTATTTAATAAGCGTACTCTTCGTGTCTTAACGCGTGTGCCCCCAATAGGCTCACATATTCGTAGCGTATACATGCTAGCCAACTATCATAACCCAACAGGATGTAGATGCTACCGTAAAAAGGTTATCAAAGAAAGTGAGTATGTTGATCTCGAAGGAGAGACAAAAAATAAGTTATCAGATGGGCCTAATGAGTAGTTTTGCACAAAATGTCATGCTATTGTTTCAAGCATTAAAACACAATAAGTATTATAGTTTCTTTTTTCAATTATTGAGAGTTTCTTCATTACCAATTTCTACAACGCTATTATGTATCACCATCTAACACATTTTTTGAAAATATATGCACTTTTTAGATTCAGTCTACAAATTCACGTACAAGACGAGACTGGCACAATATCATTATCGCTTTTTAATGATGAGGTTCAAACGGTGGTGGATAGATTTGCTTATCAGATGTGCGATAATTATGAAATATATAACATAAAAGTTTTACTACGTGCATAGCAAACTACTAAGTAATTCTATAATTACGTTAAGTAGACTGGTGAGAATGAAAGGTTCCCATATGAAATTAATTTAGTGATATATACAAACGTACATTTCCATACTTATCTTTTTTTGGGTAAAGGGTTTTACCCCGGTAAATTTGTATTAATCACCGAAAAATAAGTACAATGAAATGTGACTGAGTGCCACATTAACCTTAAGCATAAGCTTAAACTTCTAACCTAGGTAGATTTGTGACATTCCACAAAATACAAAAAGCTAAACTACCAATACACGGTTACTAATCTAGTCACCATAAAAACGGAAATTAGTAGGCAACTTCCATAATGCGAGCATTCTTTGAACCCTCACCGTATTCTTGAATCTGAAGGAGACCATCTTTAATCTAATCGTCACGATAATTAAGTCTCTAAGCTCCTCCAGAGATCTTCTAGTACCTTTGAACAATCTATTATTCCTTTCCCTCCATACATGATATGAAGTAGCAGCAAATAAGAGTTTTCCAACAATAACCTGGAACGCACGACGTGAACCCATAGGTTGAAACCAAAGCACAATATCGTTTAAAATAGACTGCACCGTATCCATTTCAGCATACCCACGTACAAGTCTCCAAACCTTGGCTGCATAATCACATTTAAAGAAAAGGTGTTCGTGGGTATCCATTTGATTTTTACAAAACGCACATGTTAATGTGCTAAGGTCAGTAGAGGGTGCAACATCCCATGGACGCAATCTATCTTGCGTTTTTAAGATCCTCCTCATTACAAGCCACACATGAAAAACATAGTGGGGAATGCAATGAGAAAACCAAACCATTTTGTGCCAAACCACCTCAACATCACGAGGCCTTAAAGCCTCCCAAGCAAGCTTAACCGATAATATTTTCATATTACCATTTATGTCACGCCATAAAAAGCAGTCTTGATTTTCATTTAAAATTGGGGCTGATATAGAACTCAGATTAGGAGCTTTAGCAAGCCATGATAAAGGCTAATTCCAGGCTCCATTCACTACTAAATCTGCCACACGTGATTGAAGGCTATATCCTTCCCTAGCAATATCCCTCGGCGTAAAGAACCTGTTAAGAGGAATTTGGGGACACCAAAGATCATACCAAACTGATGTGGTCATACCATTACCAATACGGGCCCAAAAGAATGGTTTAACAATACTTCGGAGTTGAATAATTTTACGCCATCCCCAACTCATAGCACCTTTAGGTTGAACATCCTATAAAGTTCGACCACAAAGCTTATATGTGTGAATCCATCTAACCCACAACGACTCCTTATTAGAAATAATATTCCATATATGAGTGGTCATAAGAGCGAGATTAAAGATCTCAAGTCTACATAAACCAAGCCCCCCTTCACTTTTAGGAAGACAAATTTCCTCCCAAGCTACTTTCTCCTTTCCCCTTTTAATTTCACCATTACACCAAAGAAAAGCATGAATAAGCTGCTGAATATCATAGATAATACCTTTAGGGATAACAAAAACCGAAGCCCAATACACTTGCATAGAAGATATAACCGATGTGCATAATTGAAGTCTTCCCGCAAACGATAAAGACTTGATTTTCTAATCACCAATCCGGTTTCTAGCTTTTTCAACAAGAATATTACAATCTTTATTCAGAAGCCTAGAATAGATTAACGGAACGCCAAGGTACTTAACCGGAAGATCACCTTCGTAAAAAGGCATAATATTCAAGATACCAATCTTCACATGATT
>BQNB010170005.1:0-13719 GCA_026074375.1 Tanacetum coccineum | reverse complement strand
TCTTGAAATGAAACTACACGGGATTTTATAATTCTTGACAAAACCGGGAAAACAAGTGTTTGTTTCACGAGATTTTACAAGATAAACCGTATAATTTAGAACTTTGAGTTAATAAGTTTAAATTTAAGTTGGTTTCACTAGTTCGGTTGACAAAGATTAACTCGTTCGGTCCTGCTTGTTCGGTTGTCAAAGATAGCCTAGTTCGGTTCCTACTAAACTTATCTCGTTCGACTATCTCGTTCGACTAGCTCGTTCGACTAACTCGTTCGACTAGCTCGTTCGACTAGCTCGTTCGACTAACACTACTACGAAACCCAAATTTTCAAAACTCAAAAAAACACATCTTTGAATGGTTTTTAGCAAAAAAATCTTGTACAACTAGTGTTACTAACCCTATAGGAACAATAAAAATGAAAACTTTAAGGTTTTTTTTTACGCCAAAAAATTTTGAATCACAAATTTTGTTCTTTATAAAGATTTTGAACACAAATCACAAGACAAACACAAAAACTAAACACACCACTCCATGGCTCTTGATACCAATTGAAAGATTCATGAAAACTATGATCCGGTGGTCTTGGTGAGTCAAACCACATGATAGCCATTTTAGTGAGAGAAAGTAGTGAGATGGAAGATGAAGTTGATATTAGATGGATATGAATGAAAGATACAAATGACTCCACCCCTCTATGGAAGCCATAGAGGGGTATTTATACCACCACACATTACATAGGAATCCTATAATGACAACACTAGTCCCTATGTGTGGTGATATGGTAAACTATGGTAATTCTGTAATGTCGTCACGTAAAAGTGAATTCCCAACACAAGAATATCACTTTATGGATCGACATCATCAAGTGAATCTTGTACGTGATTTTATTTACATAAATCCTTAGACTTGAGATGCAAGTAGGTTTTGCATATGTGGATATTCTTTCTTGATATAGTTTAAGTTGTCCTGAATAAGGTAATTAATAAGGGCTATGTCATAATGGTTTATGCCACATGATGACTAGACACTTGTAGTCAATATAGAATTTGTTCCTTCAAATTGTTGAAGAAAATACCACTGGGCCTCTCATAGAAATAATCAGATGTGTGTATGGCCGCACCTGAAAACTCATGTAGATATGTCTTATTGATTTTCAGTAATCTTGATTACTTTATATATGAGAAACAGAATCGTTAAATACGGAATGACATTGATCCATATCCAATTTAACAACGGTATCAGAAACAAAGGGATTGTAAATTCATAAATCATTTGTTCATGCCCTATGAAACCATATTCGAATATTTTAGGAGCATTGGAGTGTTGCTAGATGCTTACCAATGTTATTGTATTATTTACATGTCCAAGTGGGAGCTGTTGGAATATGTCCATCGTAAACAATATATGTCCAAATTATTTATTCGAGCCTAAGGGGACGCACATGTTAATACGTAAACAATGTTTAATTAGTGTTTTTAGTCAACGATAAATAAATATATTAGTTAAATGTTTAATAGTTAAACATTAAGGACTAATATGCAAAATGGGAAAAAGGAAAGTGAGGGTTTGCCCCCTTTTACCTTTGGTCGGCCAAACCCACAACCCAAGAGGGTTTGGTCTTGCTTGCTTGTTCTCCAAGATCGTGTAGGCTATATAAGGAGGATTTGAGGTTCATTATTGGGGATGTGTTTTGTGAAAAATCCCTAAAACCTCTCCCCTCTCTCCCTCCTTATGTTCGACCGAAACCAACACCCCTAAGGGTTTGGTTTTCTCCCTTCTAGCGATCGGCCAAAAACAAACAACCCTTAAGGGTGTGTTTGTTCGATGTTGATTTGATTTAAGTGTCGTGGTGTTCGTTTGCTAAAACACTACTAGTACTAGCATACTTCATTGTTTGCTAAGAACGTATTGTGTGTAGAAGCTTTAAAAGTAAACCTTTACTCTAGCATACCTCGTCGTTTGCTAAGAACGTATCGTGTATGGAAGCTTAGAGGAATCATACCATTGATTCTAGTGGTTACACGTTGTATTAACCACACGGCCGTTATATAGAAGATCTGGTGTTTAAACGGTTACCTTAAAACGGTGTATCATTTCGTGCTTAAAAGGTACATGTTTTTCTATCTGTTAATTATTGTTGTTCTACACGTGATCATTTATTCCCGCGCGTACATCGTGTTAATTATTGTTGAATTAGTTATAAAACCATACAATTACAACATTTCCAATCTTATACGATTTTGCAATCCTGGATCAACACTAAGCCCATTTTGATTTCCAACATTCTGTATACCCGAATTCTGAACTGCATTTAGAACAACCTGATTCCTGACATTCTGCACTACATTCGGTCTAAACTGGTTCCCAACATTATCTTCAACCATTAGCATCAATTGTCTTTATCCAATATGTCATACCCGGTTGTGCAATCTGCTGGTTGAGTAAGTTTGATGAACTTTCATTGGTTGTTTTGTTGTTGATTGGTATCATTTAGAGTAAATGCCTTAGCCATGAGTACAAGTGCCATGTCTATTACAAGTGTGGGAGTTTGAATAATCTTTCTGGATTTTGCATTGGTTGTTGCATTTAGTTCGTGTTGAATGAAGGTTTGTACAAAGTTGTTGTTGGGTTGTGGATGTGTAAAGTAGGAAAGAGTGAAAGTTGATGAACTGGGTGAAAATGGAGTTTTTAAGTGTTTGGTCTTAATGCCTAAGGAGCATGTGTGGTTTGGCAAGTCGTATCTGCTCTAATAGCATAGATGTCTGGTTGATCAACATTGCAAAAATGAATAAATGAGATGGCACGATCCTTAATAGTAAAAGTGATTGAGTTTGTGAATAGAAATTAGTTCACGGGGATTTTTACAAGTCTTGATTAAACCATAGAAAACACAGGATTATTGTCGTGGGAATTTAACTAAATCATGAAGAAAGAGTGAAAAATAGAATTTGTTGTTGTGAAATCGATGTTCAATTGAAGTACTTGAACTAATGTTAAAGATTGCATGAGCTAAAAGGACGAACAAGTTAACCACACTTTCACTTAAAATGTTAACGGTTGATTCAAATATACAATCAAGGACTAATGGTGCAATGGAACTCCATATAGATTCTTAAAACGATTGTTAAATAAAGTTGTAGGGACTAACGGTGCAATGGAAATCCAAGTAGAGTGCTTAACGGTTGTTAATTAAAGTTGTAGGGACTAACGGTGCAATAACAGTTCACTTTGGAAGGCTAACGGTTGTAAATTGAGTTTTGAGGACCAACGGGTAAAACACTTTTCATACATTGATGGGTTAGAGTGAACAAAGAAAGGACGAACACCTGAAATTGTCTTGGAGTCCAGACTAATCTTGCAGAATTCAAATTTTAGTTAATTAATAAAAATGTTTCCTTCCTGTTTCATGTATTAGAAATACAAAAAAGTATCGGTCACTACCAATATAGTTATCACATAGCCTGTAGTAAGTCCAAAAAGGGTTTGTTAGTAAGCTAACCTGTGCAAAGACACATGAATACCCATACTTAAGGCCCATGGCCGTACTAGCCCCTGATGTATAAATACCTTGCTCACACACGTGGAAAAGCATAAAAGAGGGTGTTGGTTGTTCATTTCTCACACACACTTAATCTAATATTCTCTTCTTTTGTTTCTCTCTCTAAGTGTTCATCCAACCACCTCTTTCTCTCTCTAAAACTCTCAACTAATTCCATACTATATGTGTTAAGATATTCTACAATTGGTATCAAGAGCCATGGGGTGTTTGTGAAGGTTTTGTGTGCGTTTTTTTCTCTCTTTTTTGCTCTTATCAAATTTGGTTCAATTCCATTCAAAAAGTTTTCACTTATTTATATCTTATGCTTAGGGCTAGAAGTACAAAAGAAAAACCTTCGAAAAACCATCAAAACTTCATCTTTTGAGTCTTTTATGTTAGAAAAAGGTTTATGTACCAAGCATCTTGATTTCAAATTTTTTTGTGTCAAAAACATTTACATTTTGTGTTTTATGGTTTCTAAAGTCTTTGAAGTTAAGAAAGTACAAAGAAAAATCGGGTAAAAACTCAAAAAGTGAGTCTTTTAAGGATTTTTGGTTTTTGATTTCGAACTATATATTCGGCGATTTATTAATACGTTTGTTCATGTCGAAGTATACAAGTTTTTTTTGTTCAGGCGATTTATGATACGTTTTGTTCAGCGAAGTATACGAGTTTCTGTTCAGGCGATTTATACGAAGTTCAAAGCGATTTATACGTGTTTTTTCTAAGGGCGATTTATTACAATTTCAAATGCGATTTATATGTGCATTTCGCTTAAGGCGATTTATAAAACCGTAGTTAAATAAGGGCATTTATACGTGCTGTTTCTAAGGCGAGATATAAACGAATTCAAAGGCGATTTTATATACGTAAGTTCCTACATGCATTTTAATACCGTTTTTTCTTAAGGCGATTTATACATCTTCCTTTAGGTGAATTATACAATTCCTGATTAGGTGATTTTATACGCTTTATCTTGGAGAAACTATACACTTTCATTACGTGAATTATACGATTGTTTTTTGATTTGTAAAATCCCGTGAAAACTTGAATTCTTGGTTTTATCAAGAATTGTAAAATCTAGTGTATTCTAAAGACTCAACTTCATTAATCAAAACCTCACTTTAACACAACAACCTCCAATCCACTTATATCATTTTAACTTATCACATTAAAATGGCTTGAAATATCACTTGGCACAAAAAATAACTCTTGCTGAGTATATGATACTCTCTGTGCAACAATCGGTCCACTTCGTTAGACAAAGGACTTGTATGATACTTAAAGTCGAATGGAACTTTACATGCAAAATAGAAGAGCATGGAAAGAAATGAATCTTGAACTGTTGAAATGGACCTCTACATTTGGCTACTGTTTGAAAAAGAATGGGTGTGATTAGAACAAAAAAATATGGTGAATTATTTCTGCTGAGAAAATTCCAGCTATTATGATATGAAACTATCAATATTATCTTCAAGGTCGTCCCAACTGATATCTATTCACTTGTAATCATCACAGAGTACTAAAGATTTATGGAGAGAAGTTCAATTATTGATGTAAGGTATCTCTTTGACTAAGCAAGAAAGAGAGTGTAAGCTGTATGATGCTTTAATAAGTTTACTCACATAAAAGGGGTAACACTTCATAAGTATTACTTGAGATTCACTCAGCTGATTAATGATATGCACATCTACAACATGAAAATCGAGCAATTTCAAGTTAATACAAAGTTCTTAAACAGTCTTCCACCAAAATGGAGTAAGTTTGTGATTGAAGTCAAGCTCGTAAAGGATTTTCATACTATCAACTTTGATCAGCTTCATGCATATCTTGAACAACATGAACTCCATACAAATGAAGTCCGTCTTCTGTGTGAACACAATCAAGATCCACTGTATTGTAGCAAATCAAACAAATACAACCTACCAACAAACTTCAATACGTATCAGTCTTTATAAAGCAACAATCCTCAGTTCTTCAACAACAGTTGCCCCGTCTCAATATGGATCAATTCATCCCAATCAACTTTACTCATCTACTTATCCATCACAACCTCAATTCAACCACTCATCAGTTCCATCATCACATCTATATAAGTCTTAAATGAATCATCAAACCTCATATGTTCCTCAAATTGCTTATCAATCACCTTAAGTTTCAACACAACATATGACTGAGTCACCTCTTGTGGACTTAAGTTTTGATGTTCATGTATTCTCTCCAGGAGATGATCCAATTGCTTGTCTCAACAAGGCAATGGCTTTTCTAACAGCTGTAGTTTCTTCAAAGTTCCAATTAACCAATAATCAACTTAGAACTTCCTCGAATCCAAGAAACTAAGCCACCATTCAAGATGGAAGGGTTACAGTGCAACAAGATCAGGGGAGACAAGGGCAAGGTTATTTAAGTACAGGTTATAAAAGTAATGCTACTAGTTCTGGGGGAAATAATGCAAGTGGACAAGCAAAGTTTGTTAAATGCTACAACTGTTAAGGTGAAGTACATATGGCTAGGCAATGCACTCAGCCTAAGCGAACAAGGAATGCAGCATGATATAAGGAAAAAAACAATGTTAGCTTAAGCTCAGGAAGCTAGACAAATTTTGGATGAAGAGCATCTCCTATTTCTTGCAGATCCAGGAGTTCCAAATGGTCAAGCTATTCAGACAATCATTCCAAACAATGCTGCTTTTTAGACTGAGGATCTTGATACTTATGATTCTGACTGTGATGATATCTCAAATGTAAAAGCGGTTCTCATGGCCAACATCTCCAACTATGGTTCTGACATTATCTCAGAGGTACCTCATTCTAAAACCTATCTTAACGATATGGAAAATCAAAGTGTGCATGCAATACTTGATTTTGAACAACCACCAGCGATGGATTTTATAAGATAATCAGATAACATAGGTGATAGCAATATCATTCCTGCACTCTTAATATTTGCAAAGAAAAACACACACAGCAAATGTTCAAGATACTCATTTACAGGCACAACAAGATTAAGTTGATTTATATGTGATAGAACAAAAGTCAGAAAAAATGATAACAAGTAAATAAAGTGGGAAAAGAGCTAATAAGAACATAATAATAAATCATAACGCATAGCTAGAGATATAATAATGAACAATAAAACTTTTGAACAACGTCTTAATAATGATTGTTAAGTAGTCGTGAAAAATGATTGATTCTCAAATGAATAATTTGATAAAGAGAAGCTTGCACTGAGAAGAACAGGTTGAACTCAGTTAAGCAAAATCTTTCTAAACAAAATCCAAAGAAATGAATGTTTATTGCAAACATTCAATGTTTTCAAAATTGAATCCAAAGAAAAGGAAGATATATATATGGAAAACAAAATTGATTTGGAAAAGTAGATAAAGGAACTTGATAATATTCTTTTTAAAGTGGGTGAATCTCTCCAAAACAATGCACGAGTTTACTTAAGCACCAAGCCTCTATATAATATAACACAAACAACTCTAAGGTTACAAAATCAGTTTCACTTTAAGAAAGCTTAGCGGATAAAAACCAACTTGTATGATGTATTGTTATGTCTGCTAAACATTTGCTATGCATGGTGATTGATGAGGGAGGAAAACATTGAATTTTTAGAAGAAGAGAGTCGATAAAAATGTTTGAAAAAAAAAAGGATCCAAAGACATTAAACAAAACATTTCTCATAAACCTATTGATTATGAAAAATTAAATAGACTATCTAGGATTTTGGGAAACGTTTTACCTCCACAACAAGAATTGTCGCCCAACAAGCTTTTCCTGGTGTGCGTATGTTCAATCCTAACCAATAAACCTTTTGGTGCGCCCCTTTCAAAATAGAAGCTTCAAGGAATTTCCTAAGTTAGCTTGGTTAAAAGGAGCCTTATAAAAGGGTTAAATTTCACCTTGCCAGTTTGACAATTGGTGAATATAAAGACTCAACCAGAAGCTCTTACAAAGGTGAATAAGGAGTTTGAACATAACTAAAGCTTGATTAACAATGAAATTATTCCATTTCTAAAATCTTTAAAAGACATCTTCTAAATGAAATAATGGAAGTACAAACAGTTTTTGACCAAATGGACGCTGCTGTTCAACAGTCTTCAGTTGACAAACAATGTTTAAAAATTGCTAAGAAATAATTACTTTTTGAAAATGATCGACTGTTACAACAAATCATGTCTCAAGTAGTTTCATTAACTGTGATGAATTCTATGTCTTTGATTGGTGAATCTGTGAATATGGATGGTAAAGAGAAAAGATCTGTATCTTGGAGGCAAGCTTTTGAAATCAACAAAATGCGTTTAATGATCTTTTGAAAAGTTTTCACAATTTGAAAAAACATTGATTTCTCATTGAATTGGTCAATAACAACTTAATCAAAGAAAATTTTCAAAAAGATAAATCTTGTAATAATCAAAAATGCTCTCGAAATTCCAATTTTTTTTGAAATAAGAATTTCAAAGCTCGGCCTTCAAAGACAAAGACTAAATACCATTTGTAAGTTGAAGGAAATTATAAAATCATGAGAGAAAAGTCCAAGGATGAGAATGTGAATTATGATTATTGTGAAATTGAGACCAAAAATGTAGAACTCGAGAATAGTGTGGCAAAATTGCTTCCGAAAAATGAGCGTCTTGTAATGAAATAATCCATTGAAACAGTTTTTTAAAGAGCATTTGACCAATCAAAAAGACACAGTGTTCGTACTAAAGAACAGAGTGACTCTTAATTGATAAACGAACTTAAAATCTGCGAAAAAATGAGATTTAAAGCTCCAATTCAAGATAAGTTTTGTGATAACATTATGAAAAAAGATTACAAAAGTAAAAGGAAAAGAAATTGTTTAATATTGCGAACAAATACCATCTGCCAACACTATTGTTCCAGGAATGTTCAAGCTAGACTTAGAACCTTTGGCTCCCTAGGTTTATTGCAAAATAAGGAAGCTCACATAGATTACCTTAAGTACACTCAGAGGAACAAGCCTGATATTTCTTCGAGAATAGTCCAGATCAAGCTAAAGCAAGACAAACCGTTAGATAATGCATTAGACTTTTACTGTAAGCATGCCCTAACGAATTCAGGAGTTACTTTGTATATGTTCGAGAATACAATTGCCCTAATGCGATAAATCTTAGTGCAAAAAAGGTTGCTAGTCACAACCCAAAAACAAGGTCAAGGAAAGTTAGTTAGTTGAACCTAACACAAACCTCAAAAGCAACAATAAACAGGTAAAGTCATCTATAACATCAGATTCTAACACACCTGTGTTGTCTCCTACAAGATTGAAGTGTTCTACTAGTAATTGCGGATCAAAGCCTACAGGCAATAAAAAGAATGATAGGATCTCATGAACACCAAGTAGGAACATGAAGAATAAAGTAGAAGCCCAACCTAGGAAAGTTAATAAAAAGAATAGTGTTGTTGAACCTATTCGTGATGTTGATGTTAAGCATTCACTGTTAAATGCGAATTCTGAACCTATTTGTGCTACTTGTAAGAAATCTATGTTTGATGGTATTCATTATATGTGTCTTTTTAGATTTTGTAAATTGTGAAGCCGTGCTAAATCTGCTAAAACAAAAACAAAATATTTGGAAACCTGCGGGTCATTATGTACTGGAAGTAGGACCTTAAGTGGAAACCAACAGGCAGAACTTTCACTATAGTTGAGTAATTTAATGCCCTTTAAACTAGGATCGATTTCAGCTAACGTAGTGCCGCCGTAGAAAACCACTTCCCACAACAGGAGAAACATAAAAACAAAGATTAAAGTCTAACATAAAAACATGAAACCCAAAAATGTTAAAATGTAGGTTCGAGTAAAAAAGACTAATATTGTAAGAATTTAAGGAAAAGCTAACCACTCCTGGAACCAATCATACTTTGGGGATATATGCTACAGATATTCCATCTTCTCTCTCTTGTCAGTCATGTTGTCAATTTTTCTCTGGTATCTGGACTCCGAATGTTCGAAACACATGACAGGGAACCGTTCTTAGTTCATGAACTTTGTTAGTAAATTTTTGGGTACAATTAGATTCAGGAACAACCATATTGCAAGGATTATGGGGGTATGGTGACTAATCAGTAGTGGAAATGTTACTATTTCAAGGGTATACTACGTTGAGGGGCTTGGACATAACTTGTTTTTTTGTTGGAAACAATTTTGCGACGCGATCTTGAAGTCGCATTTCAGAAAAACACTTGCTTTATTCTTAATTAGAAGGTGTTGATCTACTTTTCCTCGGACCCGTGACACAAATTTGTACACAATTTCACTGATGACATGCATAAAACTCTTCGAATCTGTCTTCTAACAAAAGCATCAAAGACTAAGACTGGTTTAAGGCATTGGTCGTTTATCTATCTCAACTTTGGTACTCTTAACAAGCTAGCAAAAGACGGTCTTGCACGAGGCATTCCAAGGCTTAAATTTCAGAAATATTATCTGTGTTCTGCATGTGCATTAGGAAAAGGCAAGAAATCCTCTCATCAACCCAAAGCTGAAGACACTACTAAGAGATACTATATCGTGTTATATATGGAATTGCGTGGCCTGATGCGTGTGCGAGTATTAAGGGAAAAGGTATATACTTAGTGATTGTCGAACGAATTACTCAAGATTTACTGGTCAGAAAATTTTTGAGACAAAAGATAAGCTCCTAATGCCAATCATTAAATGTAACAAAAATATTCAAGTTTCGTTTGAATGCACTTTCGTAATGTTCGAACAAATAATGGAACGAATTGTCAATCAGACACTTAAAAGGAATAATAATCGTGAATTTATGAAAATGTTAGCATCTCACATCAAAACATCTGTTGCTCATCACTCCTTAGCAGAACGACGTTTTTCAAAAAGGCGAACCAAACTCTTAAGAAGCTGCTCGTACAATGCTAATATTTTCTAAAGCCATTATTTTTATAGCCGATATCAATCAATCAGCCTGTTACATCCAAAAAAACCGTTCAATAATCCCACCATCGATACAAACAGAAAACTCCTAGGAGCGTATGCATGATAAAAAACCTGGATTTATCATTCTTCCACGTTCTTGGTGCACTCCTGAGTTATCCTACAATGACAATGACGACCTGGGTAAATTAGATGCAAAAGCTGACATTGGTATTTTCGTTGGTTACGCGCCCGCAAAGAAAGCGTTCAGAATCTACAACAAAAGAACCCAAAAATTATTGAAACAATTCATGTGACATTTGATGAGCTGACAGCAATGGCTTCTGAACAATTCTGTTCAGGACCCGGGCTTCATTCTATGACTCCTACAACATCCAGTTCAGGACTCGTTCCAAACCCTATTCCTCAACAACCTTGTATTCCACCACCAAGAGATGATTGGGATCGTTTGTTTTAACCTATGTTCGATGAATACTTCAACTCCTCCAGTCTATTGTTTTTTGTTTCTCCAGTTTAAGAAGTTGCTGCTCCGAAAAGCTTGTGATTTTAGCCGTTTCCTCTTCGTGTTAACCTAGCCATCAGACCAGGATGCTCCATCATCAAGTAATCCATCAACACAAAAGCAAGAAAAATCTCCAAACATTTCTCAAGGTTTTGAAGAATCACCAAAAACACCAATCTGTCGTGATGATCCACTTAATGAATCTCCTCATAAAGAATCAACTTCTCAAGGATCATCATCGAATGTGAGACAAACCCACACTCCATTTGAACACCTTGGTAAATGGACTAAGAATCATCCTATAGCAAATATGATCGGAGATCCTTCTCGCTCTGTCTCTACGAGAAAGCAACTCAACTAAACGCCATGTGGAGTACTTCGATGCCTTCCTACTTTGGGTAGAACTAAAGAACTTCAACAAGCATTGAGCGAACCTCATGGATAGAGCATATGCAAGAAGAAATTCATGAATTTGGCGAAAGACTTGAAGTTTTAGGAATTGTGCTGAGATCCTATAAAGTGCTTTTGATCAAACTAAAGTGGATTTATAAGGTCAAGACGTACTGAATTTGGTAGTGGGGGGTGGGGGGGGGGGGGGGGGGGGGGGGGGGGGGGGGGGGGGGGGGGGGGGGGGGGGGGGGGGGGGGGGGGGGGGTACTAAAAGAATAAGGCTGGAC
Organism: Tanacetum coccineum; assembly: GCA_026074375.1. Lineage (NCBI taxonomy): Eukaryota > Viridiplantae > Streptophyta > Magnoliopsida > Asterales > Asteraceae > Tanacetum > Tanacetum coccineum. The sequence continues at coordinate 2,086 of BQNB010170005.1, read as the reverse complement.
TAGTTGTTTCAAAAGACTCAGGCAAGAAGAGGGATCGATTCGAATTAATCATTTGCACTGGTTGCTAGAATATAGGCCATCCGTATCTTCGTAGCAAATGTCATTCATAAGAATATGATGATCTACCAAATGGACGTCAAAACGCCTTTCTTAAATGGCAAGCTTAAAGAAGAGGTCTACATTTCTCAACCAGAAGGATTTGTTGATCAGGACAACCCATCGCATGTGTACAAGCTGAAAAAGGCCTCTAACGGTCCTCAACAACACCACGAGGCATGTAACGAACATGCTGTCAAGCTTCCTAATCTTACAACATTTCTCTAAAGGTGCAATTGATCTAACACTCTTCACACGGCAAGCTGGAAACGACTTATTATTGGTACAAATTTATGTTGATGATATTTGCATCCACTAATATTCCTATGTGTAATGAGTTTTCTAATCAGAAGACCACTAAGTTCAAGATGTGATGGGGCATATGTCATTCTTTTTAGGATTACAAATTTCTCAAAGTCCTAGAGGCAATTGTTAAAAAACATGGTATGCTAACTAGTAATTCTGTAGACACACCTATGGTAGAAAAGAGTAAACTGAATGAAGATCTACATGGGACACCAATTGATGCTACACTTTACCGTGATATGATTGGATCCCGCATGTATCTAACATCCAGTAAACCAGACCTTATTTATGCAGTCTGTTTATGTGCCCGGTATCAGGCAATGCCTACCGAAAAGCACTTAAATGCAGTTAAGAGGATCTTTCAATACCTAAAGGGAACCATTAACATGGGTCTCTGGTACTCGAAGGATACTGGTATGTCTATGACAGCATATGCAGATGCAGATCATGCAGGGTGTCAGGACACTAAACGCAGTACATCAGGAAGTGCTCAGTTCTTAGGTGACAAACTTGTTAGTTGGTCGTTAAAGAAGCAAAAGTGCACTGCCATCTCGAGTATAGAGGCTGAATATATTGCTTTATCTGGGTGTTGTGCTCAAATCCTATGGATGCGTTCACAGCTAACAGATTATGGCTTTCAATTCAATAAGATTCCTCTGTACTGCGACAACAATAGTGCGATTGCTTTATGCTGCAATAATGTTCAACACTCACGAGCCAAGCACATCGATGTTCGCTACCATTTCATAAAGGAGCAAGTGGAAAATGGAATCGTGGAGCTATACTTTATCCGGGTTGAATACCAACTGGCTGACAGCTTCACCAAACCTTTGCCAAGAGAAAGATTTAACTTCTTGATTGAAAAGCTCGGTATGAGAAGCATGTCTCCGAAAACGTTAAAGCGTCTGGCAGAGGAAACGGAAGAGTGATGGTGATAACTCATATCCTGTATCATATGTACATAAGAAAAACATAAAAACCCAAAAATATTTTTCTTTCATATAAATTTTTAAAAAACAAAAAAAAAATTAAAAAATTAAAAAAGTATAAAAAAATATGTATCTCTGGCATGTCTTCTGAAAATTGATAACATTTACGGCCTTATAAATGTCATTCAATAATGATACGAAACTGTAAATGAAGTTCGAGCAGAAGTTTTAAAAGTTTTCAAAACATGCCAAAATGGTCATCATATTAAAGGCAAGTATTTAAAAAAAAAAACTTGACCTCTCAACGGGAGTTTATTCTCGGGCATGGTCTACTGAATGACTATGCAAAGGCTTGTGATTACGTTGCATCACAACCCGTGCTTCTTTTATTCCATATGTGTACGTGTCAGTGCGCTTATGTGTTAAAATAAGAGAAATCTTATTTTTCATGGTATTTGGTTTTCTAAATTAAACAATATTTCATCAGAAAATGCTTTTCAAAGACATTTGACCACTCAAACAACGACTACATCTCTTTAAATAGAAAACGGGTCATTGTTTGAGGGGAGAAAATGTCAAATATCTTCTTTATAAAATCAGTTTTGTGATAATGGAAAAGGTATTAAACAACACAGACCCGAAAGTTAGACCCTCATGGAATAATATACATGGATCAGTTCAAGAGGAAGAGATTGATGCGTACTGATAAACTTCACAAGTTTAATGATGGCACGCTCAATGATGTTCGGACTGCT
>BQNB010170003.1:2983-13719 GCA_026074375.1 Tanacetum coccineum | reverse complement strand
GGTATTTGATAGTTTAGGATGATTAGCATGATTAATAGGTTAGTTTGAGCATATTGGAATTGTTGATGATGCGAAATATTGTCGATTTAAAGGTGTTAAAGAACCACTATTTAGATCAGAAAGTTTAGGCTCTTGTCGGCAAAATTATGATGTAATCAACTGAGTTTTGATATAGGATTATGATAGGTTATGTCTGTAGCTTCGTGGCGCTAGTTCATGCGTCCGATAACTCCTAAAAACGAGTTTTCTACGCTAGTTAGATGTTTGGAAAGTTGTGTCAAAATTTTACATTAGGCGATTTTGCGCAGAATTTTGGGTCAACTTGTGTGCGTCATAACCAAGTCATCCGTAAAGCTTTTCTAGATTGATTCTAAAACTAAGTTCAATGAGTCTACTTTCCAACGAAAAAGGCCTTGCGGATTTTTAGTAAGTATAAGTTAGTCAAATTGAATTTACAAGATGTGTTGTCAAAACTGCGTTTCTGGACCAGAATTTAGACTGTAACAATGTGATGAGAAGACATAGGAAAACATAATATTTTTTAGTGAAATTTATGCAGTAGCAAGTTCATAATGTGTATGATTTTCTAGAATTTTTTTAGATTTTTCTGGATAGTTTAAACAGGTCTGATCATGTCCAACATTAGCTATGTTCCAGCAGACCCTGTTTTGGACACTTTGTGTTATGGTATTTTTAAAAAATGGTTAAACTTGTCAATAATTTTTGGGAAATTGCAGTAGTCTAACAATACATATAGGTGGTTAGAAAGGAGATATGAGCGTTGGTTGTGGTCGTTTAGTATTTCTTTAAGCGTCGTTAAACGACTAGGAAAACCGGTAAAATTTTAGAAAAACGTAAATGTGGAAATAGTAGGTTGTGTCTTGTGCACGGATTCATCGACATAGGATTTTAAACATGTAGATATATATTATTCCATATCATTGCAAAATATGCATTTCCTTATAATCATATTTTCTTATACGCGGACCACTATTATTATAGGTCGCAGTTGAGATCGTTGTTGTCATTCTTCTTCTCTTGTTGATTTTCTCGATCGGTACTCCTATCTACGGTGAGTTTCTCACATTTCTCTTTTTACATGTTTTATATGTTTTGGGATGGAAATCATGATGTGTCGTTTGTTATGCAATTACTTTTTTAGTAATTAATCTTTTGAGCATATTTGAAACTTGAACTTGTTTTGAATGAATGGAACTTGATTTGAACTTGTTAAACTTTGGAAACGTAATGGACTTGAACTTTGAGCTTGATATGTATGTTGTTTGATGCTTGGAACCCGCCACTAATTTTAACTCACTTTCCCCCTCAACGGGATTAAGATGTTAGTACTTATGGATAACGCTATTAGGAGATTAGCCCCTCCTCACTCCGTGCATAAGGGTGCATAGTACTAAGTGTTTGTGCCACACTATACAACTAAAACTCGATTAGATGTTTGGAACAGTTAGGCTGAATACGTTTAGGTAGTGCCTCGCATAAACAATAGCATACATATACATTGATTTGTGTTACATTACTTTGGGTAACGGGAACTGTTTTGAAAACTTGATTTGTTTGGACTCTCAACTTGTCTAGAAATTAATTTTGGTTTGGACAACTATTTTTGATAACTTGTCATTGTGTTGGCAAACTATGATCGAACATCTACTCTTTTCTAAAACTATATTTTGTGTACATAATCTTGTGAGCTCACCAACTATTTTGATAGTTGACCCATTTATCATGCTTTTCAAGTGACATTCCTAAGGTGGAAACTTAGTGCCTTGCATTTCAGTTATTGTCAAGATGTCTACCTAATTGCAAGAATCATGTCTATTGGATGCTATCATTTCATCACCAAAAACACAAAATAACATAAGAAAAATCTGAGAGAAAGAACTAAAGAGAGAAATAAAAGAGAGAATAGTTACTTGCACTAGAAAGAAAAATGAGAAACAACACCTTTTACTTTGAGTGGTAAAGGGTATTTATAGTTACAAATGACTAGAACTCCTTCATAGGTTCGTTTGCAATGTGGTTGGGCCGAACCACTTACTAATGGGCTTTAAGCTCGACACTGAGGCCTAACTAGCTTAGAGTAATTCTCCTAAAACTATGTTTTCCTATACAAGGCTCCGGATTGATAATGACCATCACTTTACTAAAAATATGGCTAATAATGTTAGGCTGGAAACAGAATGATGCAAATGTGGTTGGTGAAAGTAGTTCTGGGAATGAAGATGGTCAGAGCAGTCAGCCTAAGACTACAACTTTATTGTCCCTATAATCATGTAAACTATGCATAATTTAACACGAATGTATAAGACCACTAATAACACAATTTGTATTTTCAACTCTAATTCTTTTATTGACATATATCAAAGAAATTATAAGCCCGTTTGGTTGGCGGAACAACAACCGGGATGAATGACAATTTAAAATCGTTCTATATATAACCACACAATCATCCTTCTTGGCTTTTTGAGTGTTTTAGGATAGGATGTCCCATCAACTATAATGCATTGTATATTTTGTGTTTGTTTAGGAAGATGCCTTATTATCTCTATTATAACTTATGATTATCCAAATAATATCCACATCATACAATAAGAATAAGTATTAAGCTTATTAGCAAAAAGGAGAAGGAAAGATTGGAAATTAGATTAGAGAGAAGGAAAGAGTTTGGTATGGTTACACACACAACAAATGGCAACCAACACCTCTTAACATGCTAGGAGGGGTCTATTTATAGTCCAAGCCACATACTAAGCATATGGAATTGCTTACTTAGGCCGGGCTTGGTTTGTGTTGGGCTTTAGCCCAGAACATGGACAATATTAGCTTAAAGTCCTAGCCCATTAAACCCGACTAGATTATTACAATACAAGACTAATTGTGACTAAGACGACCGATAACATTCTTGTTCGACTTAAATAAAAAAATAAAGGCAACAATCTCCCCCAATTTGAGGTCAGACTTTTAGCTCCCTAATGTTGAACATTTTTAGTTGGAGGTTATGCGTTGAGTTGGCTTATCTTCCCCCCAATATTGAAAGAATTTATTTTTTTTTTATTTGATTTGACTCTTAAGCTTTGCCTTCTTTGACATTGTCTTCGTCTTTTCTTGTTTGTAACGGCTTTGTTTATTCATGCTTGAGATGACCGATGACATTCTTTCGGTGTCATTTATGTGATCTTGATCTTGAGCCTCTATCTTTTGATTTTGAGTGCTTAAGATCATTCATCTTGCATCGTCTCCTTGTCTTGAATCATTTTGATTTGACTTTCTTGATCAATTTGTGCTTTTGACCGTCATCTCATACTTTATCTTGAAAGCTTTACAACCTCCTTTTCCTCGATCAAGGATAACAATCTCTTCTATCGAATGTTTCTTTGGTTAACAATCTCCTTAGAAGACAATTCTTGATTTGACTTTGAAGATCTTTGATGATGAGGAAGTTCGTGATTATCAGAGTTGCTGAATTTAACATGAACTTGAGCTTTCTGACTGATAACAATCTTGTTGCATTTAAGCTGAATGAATGACTTTGTAAAGCTTGAGTATGATTCAACGTGGTAATGAATCTGACTTAGCTGGAATGAGGCTGCAACACCAACATTTGTACCTACATTTGAATGTTTTTAGATAAACGTTAGATATGACTAAATGTCTTTGACATTCGTTAATTTTAGGTTACGATAACCACCGGTTCCCCGTTTTATAGTATAAATGCTATACCTATGATCAGGTATATTCAAAGAATCTCCTTGACAGGGTTTCCCGCTCAAAGCGTAGGATCCTCTAACAGAGATGTATTAAATTTACCATGCTTGCTTGTTCTTATTACCGAAACGTCTAAAAGTAGACAACACAGTAAGAATGAATCAATAGTTACTATCTTTCTGATTAAGTCGTCAATTCATTTACTGGACAAAATCGATATCTAGTTATCACAAGCTTGAATTAATATAGAAACTTGGCAAGACACCTACCGCAAGCTTGTTTGAGGTTGACACTAGAAGGATTCCATTCGTCACTGTGAATACTAAAGAGTATCACTCTGAATGTTCTGGCAAGATCTCAAGGATAATGCGTAAGACTCTTTGATACCAAATGTTGTTTAAGGGTGAACAACAAGTGTTATACATGGATTGTGTCCTAATGAGATTTATAATGATGATCTCTTCTGGCTCTAGACTCGATTTGTGCACTTTGGTTTTAGTACTCGGAGGCTGGAGCTGACTGCCACCTATTCAATATTAACAATCTCGGAGTGAGATGTCAATAGATAACGTGTGATCTCTGTGACCAATGAGATAAGTTTCTTTTGAGAGAAACTTGAATGGCTGGGAAGGGTTGTACATTGCATCACTGGGTCCATGACGTCTTTCTTCAATACTAACAATCATCTTTGTGATTTTGATAGATTATGTATTGACCCGGTTTTTGCCTAAGTTGTGTGGAGGGCTTCTTTCTTTTCACCCTTTATCCATACATTTCTTTTTAATTCTTCAACCCCTTCAATGCTTACCAAGACGTCATCACTAACACCTTGTTATGATTGTTCCAGTGTTAGCTCAATCTTAGTCGGCATTATTCTCGTTTCTCATTTTCTCCACATCATACCTAAGGACAACTATTCCTAACTATGGGTTTTCCTTGGGTAGATCCTTCCGGTTCTGGTTGGATCATAGGACTTATACCTAACAAGTAACCCCTTATGACTTCATCATTCTTTAATATCGGAATCATCTTTGTGATTACTGATAGATTATGTATTGACCCGGTTTCTGCCTAGGGTTGTATGGGGGGGTTTCTTTCTTTTCACCCTTTATCCTTACCATTCTTTTTCATTCTTCAACCCTTTTAGTGCTTACCGAAACTTCATGACTAGTACCTTGTTGGATTTTTTCAGCACTAGCTCCATCTCAGTCGTCATTATTACCTTATTCTCACTTTACTCCTTTTTCAATCATACCTAGGACTTCTACTCCATTTAATGAAGTGTTCCTGGGTAGATCCTAGTTCTGGGGATCGTAGAAACCGAATATACCTAACCTTACCTGCCTTAAACTCCTGCGAAGCTACAGTTGGTAGGTTTTGGGGTACTCCATGAAGATCCATAAAACCATTTGATAAAAAATCAATCAACGTGTCTGAGAAATCATTTGAGATACATTGAGTATTTCCAGAGTTACCAAAAAGCTCCCCCTATACATATGCACCATATTATGAAAGAGTTTTGCACATGCGAGGTTTGGGAACGCACTTATAGATTAAAGATCGTATCTGTTATTAATCCGTATTGATCACATTTTAATCACTATTCTCCCCCTCAAAAATTGCATATGTGTTTACCATTTTTGACAATTTGTGAATTAAAAACAAGCTAATGTTCGAAATTCACATGAGCCTAACTAAGTCTTGGGAGAACAGGAGTGCATACATAATGAATCATATTATTATACTCCCCCTTAATTATAGAATAGAGTGAAAACTTAGAGTGGGAGTTTGTTGAGCACACAATTTTGAAAGAATTTGAAATTTTCTTTTTGAAAATAACTTGAAAAATTATGCTCAACAGAAAAATGGTGTCAGATGTATCTTATAAATTATCATTTCCTTAGTGCTTCTCTTGAGCATTCAAAACATTAAATGTTTATATGACATTGCTTAAGACCGAAAAGATATGAACTTCTCGTTGTGTAGGATAAATGGACATAAATGAACATTTTCCTTAGAAGTCGTAGAGAAAATTTTGAAAGGACATGTTTTGAAAGCATTTGAAACTCTCGCTCGAACTTCATTTATATACACGTGTCAATAGTAATGAACATTTCTAGGTACGTAAATCTTATCGATTGTCGAGAGACATGTCGGAGAAGATTATTTTTGGTATTTTTGAACATGTCGGAGAAGATTATTTTTGTATTTTTGAAATTTTTTGATTTTGTATTTTGCTTTTATAGGTTTTATATTTTTGTATTTTCTTTTTCAAAGATATTTATAAATCAAAATAAAGAGAAAGATCAAAAATATTTACAAGTCAAAGTTTCCATCAGCAGTGATAGTTGTTGCTAGAGTTGAAGTAGATGAAGTTGAATCTTGTTGTTATTGACGTTTATCGGATGCATCAGCAGTAGTAACAGCGGAAGACTTTGAAACAACTTGATTTTCTCCATTTGAATTATTCGTCGAACAGATGACCGAATAGACTTTCCAACTCTATCATTGACGTCATGACTATCATATCTACTGAAGTGACATGAGGAGAGAGTGTCGAACACAGAATTTTGAAAGATTTTGAAAATCCTTTTGAAAAATTCTTGAAAAATTATGTTCAACTGTTTTGAAAATAAGATTTCTCTTCTTTTTAAGGTAAAGCGTACTGAAGCATACACTCCTCTTTTATTTGAAGCTCGGGTTATATACTGAAGTGTACATAATCCATTGCTGAAAGCTCATCAAATGTCACATTCATTATCTCCATGATCTTCTTTGTCCTTTAGTTTATACTCGGAAAGTAATGGAATTAGCAGAGTATCAAACCAATTTTGACCACCTGTCATAGAGAAAGTTAAATTTGGAAACCGTTTGCTGATCGGTTCCTGAGGGTTAGAAGTACATGCATTACTACCTTTAGAGCAGTCAGATTGACACACAGATTCACTGGTTGCAATTATTTTTCTTTTAAGGTCAAAAAGTCTTCCAGTTGGTGACCACCTAAGGCAAGATCTAGGTGTACTAGTCTTAGGTAAAGCAAGTCTTTCTTTGGACCCTACCTTTTTAGGTTTCCATACTTTTGGCATATGTTTCTTTTGATTTTCAATATTTGAAACATGTGCCTTCTTATTGAGAGCACGAGAATTCATGTCATTCACATAGTTGAGCACACAGACATCATGATTAGCAGTAATTAAACATTTCTTACACATAGCAAAAAAACCTTTAGATTTAGCATTCCGAATAGCAAGCTTAATGTTATTACATTCAGATGACAATGTTTCTGATTCGAAGAAGACTGTAGATTCCTATGGTTTTCTTCTATTTTCTCTAAATTATTCGAGATCCAACTACTTTTAGACTTAAAAGGGACCTTATCATTCTTAAGATTGTTCCTAGGCTGTGGTCTTCTGGTCCTAGTAGTGCTTTTAACGTCTGTATGAGAGAAACCATTTGTTTTGGAATTTACATCGTTCTTAGTGATGACATGAGGTTGTGAAATAGTGATCGGTTTTGTCCTAACGCTTGCTTTAACATGTTTGTCAAGCACAAAGTTGTTTACCCTATAAGCTTTAAAAGGATTAATCCTAAACATTCCTAGTGCCATCACATTATCATTTTTCACAACTTTTGATTCTTGTGGTGTGGGTATCGAGTTTGAAGTGATTGTATCTGACAAACCATTCATCTCATCGACCTTTTGAGGAACCCGAGTTTTTGAGAATTTTGGACATTCAGATTGAAATGCATTTGGTTGTCTCATAACAAAATTGTTTCTTAAAGGTTGCAAAGACGGTTTCCTCTTGGTTTGATTTATTTTTTTTTTTTCGATTTGCAAATTTGTATTCACACTCGTAACCTTTGGTGATGTCTTTGGTCTGAAACCTTATCAAATTACTGGGATCTTAGCTTAGCATTTTCATAAATCGTGTCATGTAACTTGTTTTGCAAAGAGTCAATTATTATTTTGGTTTGAGTTTGTGTCACAGAGATAGAGTCAAACAGATTCTTGTATGTGGTCTTAAGATGAGCATTTTCTTTAGCATAATTCAAAGCCTGAAACTCTAATTCCACATTCTCATTCTCTAGTTTCTGAGACAAAGGATCAAGGGTATCTGTACTATTGGAGGTATTTACTTTTTACCCTTGAGATCTCCAAATGACTTGCGTCGTTTGATCTTTTGTTGATGTCATTATAAGCTATAATCGTATAAATTTTGTCATATGTTGCATTCTTCGCATTTTTGTACCAATCATTCCAAATTTAGCATATTCATTCTCTTTAATGATACAAATTTCACACAAGTTCTTTCGTACGTTCAAGCTCAGTTTGGGAGATTGGATGATCTATAACAGGAATACTTTTGCTCAATAGGACTAATATCCTGACTGGACAACTGCTCTCAAGAGACGCTCGATTTACAATTCCAAAGCCTTGTGTTTGGCAAGAGATTCATCGGCTTCGTTTGTAAGAGATTTTAAGTCTCGAAAAATTTAGCTGCTTCTCCTTTTCCTCTTTTCTTTTTCTTCTTTTCCTTAAAAATTATATTTCGAAATTTTGCAAAGCTAGCATCAAACTTGGTTTATACGATAGAGAAAATTTTATCCTACCAATTTTTTAATCTCTGGGGATAGAAGACGACCAATTTATGGGATATCTAAAGGTTATTTTTTGTTTGACAAACACGTTGAAGGTCACAATAGTGCTGTTGACCTCATTTAGAAAATTACGTTCACACTAGTGTTTAGTATCATCCGAAAACTCTTCATTTGGTATTGAAATTGATTTAGAAACATTGGCCATTTTGGAAGTATTTGAAAAATATAACTCTTCACGTGACTTGGCCATTTGAGAAACAAAAACCCCCAAAAGATGATTAATCTTTGTATAATTTGCCGATTTTATTTCTTTGTTTAGTTGTTTCATTTTTAAGCGACTCTCTTGAGCGAGTTCCAGTGTCTCCTCGAATCTACAAGGGGGAGTCATCATGCTTTCCTAATAGTACTTTGCATTATTCAAACTGTTGTTTCTGCTGAGCTTGCTTGAGATAAAAGGATTTGATAACCTAAAGCCATTTTCTGTTTCGTATGGGTAAAACGAGTCTGGCTTTGGTGAAAGCATATGCATCGTTTGAATCGATTGACCCGTTTTAACCAAAATGTTATCTAATTCCTTTATCTTTTTCTCAAGTTGAATTTGTTTATCAAGAAGCTCGTCTTCGCGTATTTTGAAATCAGACTTCAACTTTTTCTTTTCTTCTTGAAGAGAAGAAACAATTGATTTTTCTTTTGAAAGCTGGTTATTTAGATTTGCAATTTCCTCATTCAAAGTCTTTATTTGTTTAGCAGAACTTAAATGGAGAGCATTTATCTTTTTAGTAAGACATTGTTCTTGATAAACAGACTTTTAATAACACCTTTCAAGTTTGTCATACTTTTCCTGATTGATTTCAAAACAACTTTCTTGATTTTTATATCTAGCAAGCTCATTGGTCAAATCAGCGTTAGTTTCTCTCAACTTGTAATTGACCAAGTTTACTTTCTCAACTTCAATTGCTAAATGATTATATAATGAATCATATAAAACACGTGTTTCCTCAACATTTGCATGATGTTGTTCTACTATTCTCCCACTTTGTTCCACACTAGAAACCGCAAAGATGACATTACTATCATTCTGTTGTATTTGGCGTGGTTCAAGAATGGGCTCGAGTAGTTCAATATACTCCTCTTCTTGAGTAAACATATTGAATATATCATTATCATAACAATTTTCAGAATGGTGTACCTCAGCTGATCCATCTGAATCATAGACGAGAGCTTTATCAGACTGAGTACCCGATGTAGATGCTTGCTGCAAATTATCCTGTAAATTGCAGTTTGCAGTTACTTTCTCAATCTCATCATAGGCACCTACAGCAGCCATGAAATTAAATTTCTCAGAATTGAGTTGGATGTGATCTCATTATACTTATTGTGTATATGTCATGTCATGGTTATGATTTTACAAAATCTAACGGGTATTATGTATGACACCTCATGTTTTAGGTCATTGTATGACATTATGTAATTCACAATTTATTTTTAGGGTTTTACGCGTTTGCTCTTAAATCGTAATAGTTAAGCTAAATCGCGTAAACTAAAAATGATCATTCAATGTAAACGGGGATTTAAACGATTAGAATTTAACATCAAGCAAGTGTTAAATGATTATTATGAGGATAATTATCAACTTTGTTCATCTTATTTTTATTGGTTACGTAAAATGCTTACGTTTCGCGATAAAATGCGTTTCGGCATTCCCGGAAGCACCAAAACCTAACTACGCTTAAACGAATACCCACGATTATACCCAATACACAAAATAATCAAAATATCATCTTATATATATATATATATATGTGGCCGAATTTTTGAAGGATAGAACCAAGGAATCATCAAGTTGGTGACTAAGGCCCTAAAATATCTAGATACTTCACCCTTGGTTTCCTTGTGCCTTCCTATGTGCCACCTCTCTTTCTTATCCCTAGCACATGCACTTGAGGCTTGATAATATCTCCTAAGCACTATAAATAGCACATGCATTCACTCTTTCTTTCATAAACACTTAACCAAAAATCACAAAAATCTTTCTCTCTTCTCTCTCAAACTCACGGCATCAAACTCATATTATACACAATCCATAGCTTGATTTTATTTCACCATATTAGTGTTTACATATCATACTTAAGGTATTCTAAGAATAATTGAAGGATTGGTTAAGCTTTGAAAGGGTTTTAACAAGATATTGCAAGATTAGGGTTTTTGGTTGAAATTAGGGTTTTCACCTTATATTTTCAAGCCAAGGTTGTTAATCACAAGGGTGTGATTGGTTTTCTTTTCTCTACTCATCCACACAAGGTTATATATAAAGCTTAATCATTTCATAACTGTAACATCCGAGAATTTTCGGATTTTTAAGATAACGATTTTAGCCCTTTGACTTTTAGGTCTGGCTTGACTTATAAGAACGA
>BQNB010170000.1:0-10297 GCA_026074375.1 Tanacetum coccineum | reverse complement strand
ACTACTCGTTAAAACTCAAACCCGTAATTGCCCTCAAGAACTGTATCATTGCCTCACCACAAGGTTGCATACCAATCTCTATGATGTTTCCAAAAAAGGTTTACAATTTGATATACCCTTTAAGGTTGCAAAGTTTCTTAGAATGTATCCGTCTCTTTTTCAAGAGTTTACGGGACCCCACTATAATTTGCCTTGTTTTAGGTTAACCCCACAAGCCATTAAGCTTAATCATGAAGAACAATGTGTTTATAGGGATTTTAAGGATGATTTAGAACAGAGGTTGGTGAAGTTTGTGCTTATGAGTGTTGAGAATAGGTTGCCGTTCAAGGTGATTAAAGGTATGTTGTGGTACTTTGGGTTGCCGGATGATTATTTGCAAGGGGGTTTAGGTGAGTGTTTTGAGGTTGTGGAAATAGGTGATGGGTTGAAGGGGTTAACTGTTGTGAAAAGTGAAAAGATTTTGTCTGTGATTCAGAAGAATATGTTGAGGAGTGGAGTTTATAGTGGTGGAGAAATGGAGGCGATTTCGATTCCGTTGTATCCGTATAAAGGATTAAGGTTGAGGACGAAAATTTTGGATTAGTCGGATGGTTTTCAGAAACTTTCGTATGTTTCACCGTATGAAAAATTGCCAGATCTGTACCCAGATAGTGATGTGGCTGAAAAAAGGGTTGTTGTTTATTTGTTAAACATGCGGTTGAGAGGAAGAGGGTTCTGTGTTTAAGAAAGTATTTGGGATTGCCACAAAAGGTTCATAAGGCGTTTGAGCGACATCCACATGTGTTTTAATTATCTTTGAGGAATAATATGTGCACTACAATATTAAAAGAACCGTATTTTGAAGAAACGGCTATAGAGGCTCACCCTCTTGCTGAAGTAAAGAAAAAGTATATTTTACTGGTGAAGGAATCGAAAGTTATTTTGAAAAAAAGGAATTCAAAGATGGAATTAGATGGAGGTGATACTCATGATGGAAGGTCACTAAAATCTGTTTATAAACTTCCTTAGTGCTTACAAAGTTATAAAAAATAAGTTAAACTCATATGTGCAATAAAAGTTCAAGTTTTTGATATGTTCTGAAATTGATTTAAGAACATATATCCATTATTCTTTAGGATTTAATAATAGTGTTGAAATCAATTTCATGCTTCAATAAATCTGTTACCTTCCTCGTTTCTATCCTTGTTTTGGACAGCAATGTCCGTCACAAGTGCGATGTGATTGGTCACAGAGACTGCAGGTGTTGTTTGTAGCTCCTTCTTTATATCAAATAAAACAAGGTTAAAAGATAAGTTATGGTTCATCATCGATCTGTTCCAACTAGAAGGATTTATTTTGGTCTTGGGTGAGTAACTAGATTACCAGAAAGGGCAATATTGAGCTAAATATAATAAATCTGGTCTACTTTGGTTTTATGTTAATCTTTTGGGTATGTTTAGTCAAACAGATATCTAAACAAGCGAAATCAGCTAATAGTAAAATAAGTGTGCAAGAATTTGCAGGTCAAAACGGGTCACATTGAGCTGGTTTTGACCCGATAGCACTTTTTTTTCTCTTTTTTATGATCCTCAAAAATTTGCAATGTTGTATGCATTATGACTGCAAAATCAGTTTTACAGTTGCAAATTATGTATTGGTTTGGCACGAACTCTATAATGCTATCTAATTCTACATGCATAAACCTTCCACTCATATTCTTTAACATACTCAAACTACTCCTATTATGCTATCTAGTTAATTCTACATCTTGGTCAGAACCATACTACTACTGCTACCAAGTCCAAATTTTCAAATCCCACCATCACCGATATATCATACAAATATGACAAGAATCAACGTAGGACTGTCAAAAGGTTATTAAAGTGTCCCCTGTTTAAACGAGTCTCTTTGCTTGCATTCTCTAGTCTACCTCCTAACACTTTTAACCCACTAGTTTTGATTATGATATAAATTGACCGTATAGGCATTACTTGGTGATTCCTATGGACCACATTGCCACCGTCAAGGACCTTCAACGGAGGACACAAGACTATTCTTTGGGTATGTATATTACTCTTACTCTTCTTCATATAAAAATTCTAAGTTTGTATCTTTCAACTTTTCTTGTCAGTGGTTGATTCCAGTTATCTTTATCTATAGTCAGTCACATGCTAGACGTGGGGCAGATACTGCTAACAAGAGATGCACCTAATTCTACTCACTACATGTAACACTTTCATGAATAACCACGAGATTTCATCAAACTTAGCTAACTGTCTGAATACCAACACTTTGTCTATTTTATGTCTAAAAGCTTATAGGTTTTGTTTAACTTGCTTACTGCTAAAATGACGGACATGTTCTCAACCTTATTAATCTAATCAAACAAATCACTGATTAGCTAATTTAAAGAAAGAAGCTGTAGAATTCTTTCCCTGCATACATTACATTAATCTTGCTGATCATTATATGCAATGTTATTTTTATTTGAAGAAGATTTGGTTTTCATCAGCCTCCCTTCAATAGCGTAAACCATCTCCATCTGCACTGTTTGGCACTTCCATTTTCACCCAGGTCTGCACATTTTTTTTCATCTTCATATAAATTCTTTAACCTTTTTTCCATTTCTTCTGATGGTTAATACTGTTCGAATACAAGAATGTTAATACTATTTGGTTCTGCACTTTGCATTAAACATGGATACAGTACATGCATTCTTTTATGAGAACCTTCAAGTCACAACCTTTGAAAATTAGTATTGCTCACTGCCAATACAACATTAGTACCGATCCTTAAAAATTAGTGCTGTCTTTGTACTGCTTCTTGAAAGATAGTGTTGCCTTTGAAAATTAGTACTGTTCGCGGCCAATACAACATTAGTACTGCTGCCTTTCTTGATATATAGGCCTTTCATCATACCATATGTGATATAACACATGCATATATGTGTATGAAATTCTTGGTTGATATCTTTATCATCCGTTATTGTAGGCCCCCCTTATCATGATTTCTCTTTGATGGACATTCTTCCAGAAAAGTCGACAAGGTACGCAATTTAGAAAACTTCTTTCACATAATATACTTGCATCAAATCTTTGATTACCATTCCGATTAAGGACATTCATCTTCTTATACATAATATCCGGTGCAATTTATCCCACTAGACAATAACTTCGCATAAAGATTATTTTAAGTTTAGTATTTTGTGATGCTTAATCGTCCGGTTCATGTTTGTTTTTGCTGTTGTAGCTATATTTTGGACTCTTGGTATTCGTTGGGTAAGATCTTTTATATTTGGATGAGATGACAGCAACAACCGAACTTTAATAACAATTCACAGGACACGTGAGATACTATTGTATGTGTTTCATGTATAATTAAGAGCATTATAGCTCTTATTATTTGATTAGCAAGTTTCTCTATTGAAAACACATGTATACTGATTACATTTTGGGAGTGTAGCTCATATGGTAGAGCGCTCGCATTGCATGCGAGAGGCACGGGGTTTGATTCCCAGCACTTCCATATTATAAAATTCATGTGGCCATTGGGGGAACAATAGTCACACAAAATACATATTTACTTGAGTTTACAAAGCATATGGTCACACTTATTAACGCTTTTGGCCACTTTTTGGTTACTTGTATGTGACTAAATCCCCACAAAAAACATGCTTTGTGTGACTAAATCATAGCAAAGGCCACACAAACATAAAGATCATGTAGCCATTGGATGAACATTAGTCAAACTTATTAACACTTTTGGTCACTTTATGCTTAGTTGTATGTGACTAAATACCTAAAAAAAACATGTTTGTGTGGCTAAATATTACAAAAGGTCACAAACTTCAAATTCATGTGGCCATTGAATGATCAATAGTCACACAAAATACACATTTCTTCAATTTAAACA
This sequence comes from Tanacetum coccineum, assembly GCA_026074375.1. NCBI lineage: Eukaryota > Viridiplantae > Streptophyta > Magnoliopsida > Asterales > Asteraceae > Tanacetum > Tanacetum coccineum. The sequence goes on along the minus strand of BQNB010170000.1, from coordinate 6,406 downwards.
CCATATGGTCACACTTATTAACACTTTTGGTCACTTTATGCCTAGTTGTATGTGACTAAATACCCAAAACAAACATGCTTTATGTGGCTAAATATTACAAATGGTCACATAAACATAAAACTCATGTGGCCATTGGATGAATAATAGTCACACAAAATACACATTTCTTCACTTTAAACACCATATAGTCACACATATTAACACTTTTGGCCACTCTATATTTAATTGTATGTGACTAAATATACAAAAAAAACATGCTTTGTTGGTTGTACATTGTTTACAGTTACTAAATTATACCTATTTAGTCACACACAAAACGTGGATACAGACACTAAAGTTTTCTTATGTGTGACTAACTCGAATGCGTGACCGTAGGTGACCTACGGCCGCGCGACCTTTTGTCACACCCAAAACTTTTCGCGTGTGTGACTATATGTATATAGTCACACATTTTTGGTGTGACCAATACCACTTTTTGTACTAGTGATATCCTTAAAGGTTAACATTTGCATTGTATTTCTCTTAGTGTACAGGTCATGGGTTGCCTTCGAGATTGAAACTAGATGCATAATTTGGTCATAGTTTTTGCGGGTAAATAGGTGTTGGGTTATGGTAGTCGGCTAACACGTATACGTTACGAATATGTGAGCCTATTGGGGGCACACACGTTAATACATAGAGAATATGTTATGTACTTCACTAACGTTATTAATACAAAGCACAAGGACTAAACCGAATTAAGACATAAACTTGTTATGTCTTAAAAGCTGGAAATTGAATAAGAATATTCCAAGGGTTCCAGGTTTGGTTTAGATAAGTAGAAAAAGGAAAAGATGTGTTGTGATTAGAATAGGACTTGTTTCCTAGTTTATCTTGAGTAGGATTCAAGGGCTATAAATACCCTTGATATCCAACTCATTAAACACGATCTATAACCCTCAAAACCCTCAAAGTTTTGGTTTTTCTTTGTCCTCCTTTTCCAGCCGATTACAACAAAACCCTCATAAAGTTTTTTTAGATTTTTGGTTATTTGTTCATCACTAAAATTGTTTAAACCTTTAATGGTTTAATCGAATCTCTCTTGCTCTTCCTAGCTCGACATTGCAAGTTCTTAACAAAAGGTATTTTGGTTACTTCCTGGTTCGAAGATTAAAACCCCTAAAAGGGTTTCGGGTTGCTTAATTTGGTCCAAGTGATTTCGGTGATATGAGGGTTTTCCTATAAACCCTAATTCGATGGTTTGGTTTTAGGTTACAAGATCAAAGGTTGTTGGGTAATCGTCGTATAATACAAGGTATTTGGTTTGTGAAGTTAAGTCTAGACAAACTTAACATATTTGGTTGATGTGATTGTGTGAGCAACCGTAGAGGCGATTTACTTTAGTCGCTTTATTTGTTTCAAGATCAATTGGCTAAGAGGTACGCTTTCTATTTACTTCTTATTACGTGTTAACTATATGCTATTACTAGATCCATCCGCTGCGTACTCGTAGCTACTTGGTTAGCTAGAATAATAAATCCCAACAACTACACACACACACCCCAAATCAACACACACACATAACACAAACACAAACATATACCCATTTATTAAAAGAGGAAAAAAGGAAAGAAAAAAAAATACCCTCCAATGCGCGTTGGTGGCTCAACGCGGAGGCCAACGCCAACGCCGGGTATGGTAACGCCACCAACGCCCATGCCACGTAGGCTCAACGCCGAGCACGGCGTTACCATACCCCGTGCTTACACACTGACAATTGATATCTCACGATATCTCAGCTGAGATATGAAACCACAACCCTTTGGTTAGTAGGTCACTCACATATCACCAAATCAGGTCTTTTGGTTGTTGAAATATAGTTTTGACTGACTAATTACATCAGGAGCTGAACCTATTTTGTTGTGGTGTCGCATGTGCAATGACGGTATGGAAATGTGGTGGCTGCAAGTGGGGAACACAGACATTGGTCGATGTTGTGATTGATGGCATTGGCGGTTTTAAGTGTGGTGGTTGTGGTCTGAGAGAAGGCTTGGCGATGAAGAAGAAAGGTGAGAAATGAAGGATGTTTATTGGAGAACTTGCAGGTAGTTAGGAGTTGAGTGTGGTGGAGGGGTTTTAGAAGAGGCCCCGAGAGGGTGTTTGGACATCATACCAAATCACCATTATCTTTAACGGGATACTTAGTGAGTGTTGCCAGCGAAAAATGGTGTAATTTCCTCGAAATATGTCTTCAATGCATAAGCACCTTTAACATTAGGGACTAATAGTGTAATTACCTTTATAGGTGTAACAAGGTAATAAGAAAACTTTCCAGATACAAAGATGAAAGATGATGGAAATAACTTTTTCCACTCTCAGACTAAGTTTCTGGTACGTAAGCATAACAATTGGAGAGATTACATGATTAATTAATACCCATAGGCCAAAACACTTGATGGTCTTAGTTTCGCATAGCAACAACAACAGTAATAACGAGTTTTCCTTAATAACTAGAAGAAATTTAAAGCATAGGGCACATAGCCATTCCAAGTTGTGCGGGTTGACTATTCCATATCAAAGAACATGGGAACCTGAAAACAAAACAAAAAGGACAGTGTCATCAAAAATTGCCACTTTGGTTATATTTATTTTTTGTGGTTTGGTCCCTTGACCAACTTTTCCGTTGGTTTGACCGTTAACTGAAGGTTCAGATGGATGAAATGACGTAAATACCCTCGTAAGTGTTTGGAAATGGTCCATGTGGTTTGTTGTGTTTCGAAAATAGTCCCTCTGACTATTAATTAATTTTTTTTATTTGTACCTTTTAAAAAAATTATTCGTACCTTTTATTTTATTTTTTTAAATTAAATTTTAAAATTTTCTTTTTTAACTTTTGAAAAGAAAAATTTTTTTTTGTAAGAAAACTAAAAAAATGTATAAAACCGTTAAATTTTTTTTTTTAAATTAATGAATTTTTTTTATTTTAAAAAACAATCGAAGAAAAAAGTAAAAAAGTTTTTATTTTTTTATTTTTTCTTAACTTTAAAAAAAACTAATTTTTTTTCGTAACAAAATAAATATTTAAAAAAAAATTAAGATTCTAAAAAGTATGAAATTTTTATAATTTTTTTTTTAAATTTAAAATTTTTCACGAATAATAACGTTTAAAAAATATTTTTAAAATTTTAAAATTTTTATAAAAGTTTTTTATAAAAGTTTTTCACGAATTAATTTTTTTCAAAAGTTTTTCATGAATAATAACGTCTAAAAAAGTTTTAAAAAAAAATTAAAGTTTTTTATACATTTATAAGTTTTCTTACAATTTTTTTTTTTTCAAAAGTAAGAAAATAAAATTTAAAAAAAAAAGAAAAAGGTACAAATAAATTTTTAAATTTTTTAAAAGGTACGAATAAAAAAATTTAATTAATAGTCAGATGGACCATTTTCGAAACACAACAAACCACATGGATCATTTCCAAACACTTACGAGGGTATTTACGTCATCTTAGCCATCTGAACCTTCAGTTAACGGTCAAACCAAATGAAAAGTTGGTCAAGGGACCAAACCCGATATAGTTCGAAACCACAGGAACAGGATCCGGGGAAAAAAAAGTTTATGGACTATTTTCGTTAAACCCGACAGACCACAGAGACCATTTATGCAATTAACTCTAGGTCCTTTTTTAATTTGTAAACGAATTTAAAATTTAGTATGGATATGAAATGTATTGAAGTCAGATTCGAGATGATCATTTAATGAGTTAGTTGAAAAATTAATACTACTCTGTACTAATAAAATTTTACTACTATTTATTAAATATGAAGACACCAAATAGCACTTTTAGAGAACCCTATACCCCTCTAAATTTATGCATAAGTTTTGGATTAGAGTTTTTGAATAGATAAATTATTTAATTTTGAGGTATTGAATTGTCGTTACCAGACAAATTAAAGACTGAACTTTTCCTAACCATTGATAGTCTGTTTCATTCCATGTTTTCTATTTTATTATACAAGCAGTGGCGGACCCAGGAAAGTGTGTTGTGGGGGGCAAAAAATTTTTTTTGACAATAACAACAAAATAAAGAAATAAAACTAGTATCGAAATGATAAATCGATTTTTTTTACGTAAAAATGAATGATTTATAAGGTTTTAAAAAAAAAACCTAATACATACATCCGCCCCTGTACACAAGTAAGTTGTTGAACTTTACGAATTTATTCACCTAAGTTACCAAAGTGGATAAGGAAAATCGGTCAAGTCTCGGTTACCAGGTTTTGGGGTAATGTGTATGAACACGGTTCTATTGTTTAGTAACTCGAACATCAACCTCGTATACTTAATACCCCAAACTCACAAAAAAAAAATTTGATTACTTAAATGAATAAAGTTGAAAAGTTTGATAACGTATCTATCTAAAAACCCTTTGGATTGCAAATGAATGAAACTTTAGACCTAAAATAGAGATTGGGTCAAACATCATATGTTTCTCCTAACTTGGATTGCAAACGAGTGAACCTTTAGTCATATATTGTCGATAAATAATATTCTATTTTGCAAACAAGTGGACCTTTTGTTAAAATCGTTACCGTGCGGTTAAGCCATGCACATCTCGAGCATTATTAAGTAATAATTGACCGGTAAACTTTAAGGTACACACAATGACGAGCCATGGTGGGTCTTTGGGTGTCACGAAACATCATAAAATTTTGCGACGTAGCGTTAATATTTATAAACACCTTTGTTTTTTTAAACTCGCCATATCTAAAAGAATAAACAAAATTGTTTATAGTTTTATTTGATTTTTTACGAGAATAGTTATTTTACATACTAAACTTTATTACATATGAAATGACAAATCTCGTCACTTATTTTTTTGTTGAGAAAAAAAAGAAAGATTAATTCATATTTTGAATTAATATTTTAGTTACACCAATTTTTTTATAATTTAAATATCTAATAAACCGTCAGTTATTACATAAAACAAATTATACCGTCACGACGAACATTTGATTATCTTTCTATAGACGAGCACTTTGATATACTTTCAACAAATTACTTTTTTCACGTTTTTATTTTGTATCGAATTTGAATGACATATCACATATGATTTAACACTAATATCGAAGTTTGAACACTAAATATTTGTACCAAAATTGACATAAATATATATACTACTCTATAAAGCAAATTTGGGGTATTCTTGAAAGTTGAAAATGATGTAAATATGGAAATGTTGAAAAATTAATACACTCCTACTTGAATCATTTCTTGAAAGTTGAAAATTGTGTAAGTTTGGAAATGTTGAAACGCAGGGAATAAAAGAAATCAAAACGCATGTAATAAAAGAAAGTTGATAAAACCAAAACTCATTTTGGAAATAAAATTAATTTCTCTTGAAATGTTGAAAGTATGAATCTTTTTGGCATCTTTGCTCATATATAAACCTCACACACACCGGACCATCACATATCAAAACAAAAAAAACACACATATCCTCTTATCTCTCTCTATCTCAATACTTATCATCTTTATCTCTCTTAGCCTATTAAACACACCCTAACCGCCGCCACCAACCTATGACTCAGCAAAACCGAAATCTTCGCCGACGTTGACAAGTGTAATTTGTTATAATTTTAAATTTGATCATTGTGATACTTTTAATTGTATAAATGGCAATCATTAAATGTTCTTGACTAAATTAAATTATATATTTAAATTATACATGACATAAATGGCTAAATCTATAATACTTATAAAGAGAATTTAAGATTCTCTTGAAAGTTGAAAAACTGCTAAAATAGGAAATGTTAGACAAAATTAATGCATGGAATATTGCCACATATAACATCATCTGAGGAAATGTTGAACATTAAATAAAATGCTTAGAAAATGTTAAAAAAAAGTATAGCCTCATTTAATGCTTAAAGCTTTAATTCTTAAAAGTTGATAATACTTATTAAAACCAAACTCGCCGGAAAAACCAAACTTGTCAGAAAAAAAGAAGCACCATTGAAACCACCACTCTGCCGTGAGTCCAACCACCACATAAAGGAGACCGCCAAAACTCACGGCCATCAAAAGAGGTTTTTAAGATATGAGGTATTTTTTGAGTTTTATAATATATCTATGACTATTATTTATGTTTTGAAGGTTTTGTTTATAGATCTGTAATACACGTGGTCACCGTTGCCGTAAATCAAAATGATATATTCTTAAAGTTATAATATTGTATAAATGGTTATTTTGTAAATTTGGTGATAAAGTTTATCTTGTAGATTTTTGTAGAACCGCTGCTGTCACCGCCGTCTCTATTGCCGGAATCTTCGTCGACGCTGACAAGTGTTTTGGTCATTTCTAGTATTTTACGATTTTCATATATTTTGTTGCGAGTGATTAAAGTTTTGGGGGAGTTTTTCTATTATT
>BQNB010169999.1:0-11856 GCA_026074375.1 Tanacetum coccineum | reverse complement strand
AGCATAAAACAAAATAAGAATGCTAAAAAATAATAATAAAAGAAGGGAGAATTACATACATCCCCACTACAAGGCTACTAATCACATATTTCCCAATTAAACTTTTTAATTACAAACATATCCATTTTAATACACTTAATTCTCATATATACCTATTTTATCTATTTTAATGTAAAAATTGTTAACACATGACCATTATATCTTTTTTCTATCCATGTTCAAAAAATCTTTTTACAAAGTTAATTCACGTTTCACATTTTACATATGACCTTCTCGTAACAACCAGAACAGTTGAGGTCAACATTTAGCAAACAAACATATTTAGTTAAATTCTACAATTACAATTTTTTTATGAAAATGAAATGAAATGAATGAATACCTTTTCACGGGACATGGCTGCCAAATTTTATAATCGCATATAAAGGATATTTGAAAATTTTCCTGTAAAACGTAAATGAACTTTGTAAAATTTTTTGTTGAACATGAATAAAAAAGGGATATAATGGTTATGTGTTAAGAATCTTTACATTAAAATAGATAAAATGGGTATATATGAGAATTAAGTGTATTAAAATGGGTATATTTGTAATTAAAAAGTTTGAGTGGGGAAATATGTAATGCATCGCCAAATAATTTGTAATATTTTATAATTATAAACTTGTGAGTAATTATTTTCCTTGCATATTAAGTTGTTGTAAGTCATGTGTAGGGAATCAAATTTAGCTATGATATTATGTAACAGATTTTTTAACATGCTATGTGTTTTTACCCGCAAAAGGTGTAGATCGGTTTCTTGCTAGCGTTTTAATAAAAATTTCGCCGTTAAAAAAAGGTATAGATCGGCGGTACAACTTGAGTGTTTTGGCACCAATCATTGTCTTTCTCACAAAAAATAGCTCTGACAACTCTCCTTACCTAGCTAGATGAACACTAACCGGAGTGAGCACGAACAAGACTTGAACTCATGACCCTTCATTTACAAAATCTCTCCAGTGGGCTCACAAGTTTTTCAAAGGTGAATAACAACTAAGACAAAACTCTTTAGTGCTATGTGTTTATGTTACAGTCATGATTAATTAGTGCGGGTGTATATGGATCTTGAAAAAAGGAAAATGTTTTTGTAATCGAGTAATTTTATAAAGACTTCCGTTATACTGTTTTATCTGATATATACTATTCTATTTAATGTTAAATTAATTTATAAAATGGCTGCCTGTTACGCTGTTTTCCATAATTGTAATATATATATATATATATATATTTTGTATCGAGTTAAATATCATTTTTTTTATAAAAGAATTGCATAAATCTATAATTATGATGAGTTGTATAATATAAACAAGTATGTTCATTCACTTCGACATCATAAATAAACGACACATGAATCTACTATTTATAGCTGTAATCAACCATCACCCCGGGCAACAACAAACCACCAAAATTTTCTTCTTTACTATTACTATATATCGGCGTCTTATATATTTTTCTGCCGTCACTTCATCATTGTTTGGGTATCGTGCTAGTATTATAACAGTGTGTTAGGGTTGTTTTTACGTACATATTATAAGCATATTTGCGAATTTTAAATAGTAAATCACTAATAAATATATTACATGAGTCGTTATTACGTGCACAACATCGTATATTTATTTGTATATTACAGTTACCTGTGTTTTATTACGTGTACATAGGAGTTTTAACATAAATCGTGCTGATCAAGTATAACACAATTAAATCTACTTGTTTGATTGTACAATAAACAAAAACATTATAAAATACAACAATAACAATAGATGTCATTTCTTAGAAACTAGTTTTAATCCCCGTGCACGCACGGAGCTTGTACATTATATTTTTTTTAAATATATATAATTTTTATTTTTTCTGTTTTATAAGTTATGAAAGTTTAAATTATAATAAAATTTGTAAATTTATAAATTTACACTTAACACTATATAATTTATTTAAAATTAAACCACTAAAGTTTTATTAATTACCTCCTCTTTTTTTCAAGTTTTTGTTTTTATAAATTTGACACATATATTTTTATGTGTTTTTTTCTTTATCAGATTTCTCCATCAAAATAATGCCAATTTTAGACTTATTTAAGCTTTTTAATTAAACGTATATTAAAAATAATAAAAAATTTGAAGCATCATACATAATAAGAAAAGATTCTTTTTTTTGAAATGCAAAAGTCTCCACTTTTCGTTTTCCTTTACTAAGTAAAAGATAAGTAACAGATTATTAAAAGTTGAGCTATTAATTTATTCCTTTTAATTCTCTCATACAATTTTTTTACAAAAATGGAGTTTCTTTTATGGTCAAGAAACCACAATTCAAAATAATTCAATGTATACCTTGACTCATTTTATTTTCAGGTAAAACATTTCTTTAAAGTTTTATTGACTGTTAAATTGACACCATTTTTTTTTTTCTACACAAATTTCAAAATCAAAATTATTTATATTTTAGATGTAACCCTGTAATTTTCCAAAAATAATTCCTTTCTATCTTTTTTATTTTAAATTTAGAAACAAGTATCTTTATGTCCGATCTTATGCCCATGAAAATTTTTTAGATGTTGACAAAAAACCTCAATTTTAAATTTTTCTGGTAGCCAAATAGGAAATCTTATTTCCTATGGTTTAATCCGAAGTACCCATTATTATTTTAAAATTTTTCTTTCTACTATTTACAAAAAAGAAAGAAATTGTCATCAAAAACTTCAAAAGAAAGGCGTTACATCAGCTATAAAATGACCTAAACATTTCACTTCTTACCATCCCACACGTACACAGATAAAACTACACTATGAAACGATCACTCGACAATGATCTATCTAAGGGAAATAAAAAAACAAATTGGTAATGGCTCAAACAAGGTTTCATATAGGGGAGACTCTTCCTCCCCTACCACCCAGATTTCTACCGAATGTCCGACTACCAAATTTGGATACTTGTGTGTTCTGCAAAAAAAATATTACTTAAGACAGATACATGAATGGGTAAATATTTTAACCAACTTTAACTTAATTAATTTAGCAAAACCTTGATATCAATATTAAATTGATTATTTACATACGCGCAAAATTGAACAAGATTATCATACAAGTCAGATTTTTATGGATAAACCCAAAGAAGAAGCGAGAACTGATTTAATAATATAGCATAATATTTCGGACATCCGAATAATCGGATGTCTAATTTTGCAATTTCGGGTAACCAAAATAAAACATGTTATTTTACTTTTTGGTAAAATTTTTATACATATATTTTTCTCCTTTTTTAGAAAAGATGTGCGTGGTTCCTCCTTCTTTTCATCAGCTATAAAATGACCTATACACTTCACATCTTACCATCCCACACATAAAATACACTATGAAACGATCACTCGGCAACGATCTATCTGAGGGAAATAAAAAAATCGATAATGGCTCAAACAAGCTTTCATATAGGAGAGGCTTTTCCTCCCCTACCACCCAGATTTCCACCAAATGTCCAACTACCAAATTTGAATACCTGTGTGTTCTGCAAAAAAAAGGATTACTGAAAACACATACATGAATGGGTAAATATTTTAACCATCTTCAAGTTAAAAAAAATTTGAACGACAAAATTTTATTACTAGCAAGGCGCTAGAGCAAACATTACAAGGAAATCAAATGAGGGTTTTTAAGCCAAGAATCCCAAGTAAAAGACCTATTACATCTATTATAACACCAAAGAAAAGAATGTGACACGATGTCATCGAAAATCACCGAACGATTAGGAGGAGAGGTCTCAAAAATAGAACGATTCCAAAAACCCCATATAGCCCACCAAGCAACCATGTAAACTCCCTCAAGTAAGCTTTTAACTTTTGACGTGAGCCGAATGTCTGAGAACCAGTCTAGCCACTCCGAAAATGAAGACCACTGCTGCCAAACAACCTCCCACCATCGGCATATTCGCCGTAAGACCGCCTGAGCCAAAGGACATTGAAAGAAGACATGGGAAACATCCTCCTCCCCTGCAAGACATATCGGGCAAGAAGTCGTCTCCAAAGTAACACCTTTTTGTATCAAGTTAATTCTAGTAGGAAGACAATCGCGCCGAGCCCTCCAAGTAAAAATGTTAATCTTAACATAAACGCCCTTCACCCACCTTGTGGAATCGTTATGAGAAGGAAGAAACATGTCATCGATATTAGTACGAGCGTCTTTAACATAAAAATCACCATCAGAAGATAATGAACACACCCAACGGTCCAAAGAAGGGGAAAGAGACACTGTGTCCAAGATAGCAGCAAGACCAGTAAGTTGATCTTTCTCCAGTCCTCCTCGAACAGGTCTGCAAAAAGAAGAATCCAAAGCAGCGGCCAGTTTGTCTTTCATTGAAATTTGGTGATTCATCTCTAGGGCAAATAACCGAGGAAATGTTTCTCGAAAAGAAGTACCACCTTTCCAGCTATCCAACCAAAAACGGGTGTTCAAACCATTACCTACTCGTTTAGAACATTTTTCTAAAAAATCAAAGCCCCTGTCCTTAAGAACATGCACTTCCTTTAAAATAGAACTCCATAAAGATGACGAATGAATCGACTGAGAATCAATCGGAGACCCATGAATCGCTTGTATAACTCGAAACCAGAGAGAGTCATCTTGGGACACAAACCGCCACACCCATTTAAGTAATAACGCACGGTTAAAAGCATAGTAACTTGACACACCTAGACCCTTTTTTTCTTAGAATCTAGGACCTTGTCCCATGCCACCCATGTGATTTTTTTCTCCGACAACTCGGCCCCCTTAAAAAAATTATTTCGAATAGACTCCATCTCTTTAAGCACTCCTTTTGGAACTTTACAAATTGACATAGTATAAAGAGGAGACGCACCAAGAACCGACTTCAAGAGGGTAAGTCTACCACCGATCGACAAAGTTTTCGCCTTCCATTTAGAAAGACGTGTTCTCAAATTAATCACAACATCTTCCCAAGCCTTAAACCGAGACATACAATCACCCACCATAACTCCAAGGTACCGGAATTTATTTTGCATAATGGAACAACCTATAGAAATCGCCATAGCTTCAACAGTAGCTCGGGCACTCCCACCCCTAAAAGTTAACTTTTATTAAGATTAATATGTAACCCGAAGCGAGATGAAAACACTTAAGAATTTGAATAATACCATGCAAGTTAGTATCGGACCACTTCCCAATAAACAATGCATCATCTGCATAAAATAGTTGAGATAAGGAGAGGGATCCATGAAGATGGATTCCATTAAACAACCTATCGTTTACGGCTCTACAAACGGAAAGATGTAACGATTCCATCACGAGAATGAAAAGATAAGTAGATAGAGGATCACCTTGTTTAAGCCCACAATGAAATTGAAACTCATTTGACAGACTCCCATTAACTAAAATCGAACCCTTAGCAAAACAGAAAGTACCTCGAACCTAATTACACCACGTAGTACCAAAACCAAAAGCCTCTAAAACATCAATCAAAAAATCCCATCGAACCGAATCATATGCCTTAGCAAAATCAACCTTAAAAACATCGCCTTCTTATTCTTTCTTTTGCACCAATAAAGAACTTCATTAAGAATAAAGGGACCATCTAAAATTTGTCTCTTTGCAACAAACTTTGATTGGGTATCAGAAACGATGCTCTCAATAATCATAGCCAAACAAGTAGCCATAATCTTTGTAATCACTTTGTACACGCTCCCAATGAGACTAATGGGCCGATAGTCATTGACAAATTTAGCATCCGTAACTTTTAGAATTAAAGCTACGAAAGAAGAGTTACAACCTTTGGAGAACGACCCATTGACAAAAATATGTTCTACCGCAACACAGAAATCAGGCCCGATGCAATTCTAGTATTTCCTAAAAAACTCAAAAGTAAACCCGTCTGGACCCGGAGACTTATTTTCACCACAATCCCACACGGCCAAACAAATTTCGTCCAGAGAAACACCTCGCTCCAATTCAGCAACTTGATCCTGCGTCAACCTGTTGGGGAAAGGGAAATTAATTTTAAACCTAGCCGATGTAGGTTTTTTGAATCGAGACTCATAGTGATCATAAAAAGCCTTTTTAACTAAAACCGAATCGGTGAGCCAAACACCATTGTTAAAAATACCCCGAACAGCCAGCTAAGAATGCTTTTTATTAATAATCCCGTGAAAAAAATCCGTGTTCTCGTCCCCCTCGACAGCCCATTTGACTTTAGACATTTGCATCGAATCCATAGCCTCCATAGACTTAATGTCGTAAAGTTGACATTTCGTATCATTACGCCTGAATAACAAAGAATCAGACACCCTACCAGCATCCAAACGTTTATCTATGTCGCATGTCTCATCAGAAATAGAGCACTTGGTACTAACTAATTGAGTGTTTTTATCTTTGATCCACACCCGCATAGTCTTCTTTAGCTCCTGAAGTTTCTTTTTAAAATGAATCATACCATTCCTATCCGAAAAAGAGAGAGAACCCTATGTTTGAACCACCATATCATCAAAACCAACAAAGCAAAACCAAGAATGATACATCCGAAAAGGAACCGGACCAAAATCCAATCTAATTTCACAAAGGAGAATCGGGCAATGATCAGATAAATGCCGATCAAGACAAAAAGCCGTAATAGACGGAAATAAGGAGATAACACCGTCGAAAACAAGAAACCTATCCAACTTACTCATTTTATTCGCCGAAGCATGAGACCAAGTGAACGAATAACCCTCCATTTTAACATCGACAAGACTCGATGAGGAAATAAAATTATCAAAGATCCTGGCGTTAAAAGAATTAAAACACGATCAACGTCTTTCATCGCTACTACGGACCTCATTAAAATCGCCCATTAGGATAACCTCACCGTTCCAACGACTTAACAAAATTGAGATATAATCCTATAGAAATCGTCTATACTTAGGATCCTGCGGAGCATATATCGCCACGAGAAGAGTCTTGATTTTATTTGGAATCTACGACCCATAGATAGCCACAAAATAATCCGAAATTATAACATGCTCCTTTCTGAAAAAAGTCTCCTCCCAAATACATAAAATACCGCCTAAGCTTCCTAAGGAATCAATATACACAAAATCGTAATTAGAGTTGCCCCACATAAACTTTACATCCATGTGAGATACATTCTCCATCTTGGTCTCTTGAATAGCAATAAAATTAATTTTATTTTTAGAAGTTAACTCTTTCACCCACTCCTTTTTAGTCTTGTGACCAAGACCTTGAATATTGATAGACATAATGTTCATCTAAAACCGACATCGTCTCCTTGATTCCCGATAATAGACTCGACATCCTTTTCACAGCCCTCCATGGAATATCCCATGGCTTGCCCCACTCTAATTACCTCTTCTAATACTCCCAAAACAGAACCACCCTCTTTAACCTTACTTTGTCCATTAGAATTGTAAGAGACCTCCTCTTGGACTTCTTGTGACTTATTCATCACTTTAGCACTGATCTTTGGTGAGGATTCGTTATTCATAATATCTCCATTCTCTCTACTAGTCTGATTTCGAATCATCCCAACCTCAGAAACCAATGGTGTAAACCCCGGAGGGTGAGACAAAGATTGACTCGAATCCCTCATCTCCACATCAGTCTTCTTATGATTGAGCAACTTGTAGATCTCAAAAGGATCAGCGGACTGTTGATCATCCGTGTTAGGCTTATGTTTCATGGACGCGGCGGAATTATCCCAAAAACTGTCTCAACTACTCCTTCTACTTCACTAGCAACAAATTCTCCTTCCTCCTCTTCTTCATCATTCAAATGAAACTGCATGTCATTAATTTTCTCACCGCGAACCAAATCATTATCCGACACATACACCTTCTCCTTCACAACGAGAAAAGAAGGGTTCCACATAAAAAGCTCTTTAGCGCGGACCATAAAAACTCAACCTTTAACAATAACCTTAAATGACTCAAGAATGGAAGAAGGGTGATTAGTTATGATACACAATCGCTTACGACCAAATGAAAAGTCAGAAGTATCTTCGATGTCCAACGTTTCCCCTCATTTCTTACCTATTTTTGCGAAAGTATCACGCTTCCAAGCATGAAGCGGAATCCCCTCTATATCCACCTAGACAACACGTTCGTCACTAACAAAATCTTTGGAAACCTCTTGAATCTCATGGAACCAAGTACAAATCTCGATGTGCTTCATCAAGTTCCGCTTAGCTTTAATCTTAATGCATTCGAACATTACCCACCTTCCCCCAAGATAATATAATTTGACATCCTCGAATCCTTCATCAGTAAGAATGACCTGTAAATTTGGAATAGAGTTAAGGTCTTTAACTCTTCCCATCGCACATTTGGAAAAGTCACGTTCAATGATGCACCCGTCATCTAAAACCAAGGCAGGAGAGGGGGAGATGAAAGGGTTTGCAACCCCATTAATCGCGGACACGAATGAGCCAGCAGACCCATTAACCTTTTGAGACCCGAATTGATTATTCCCTAAACCGTGAGGCTTGTGCGCTCCATTCAAAGGAGGAAAATCAGCTTTTGTAACCAAAGGTTTAGGGGGTCTATCAAAACGAACATGATTAGCAAACAAATGATGACTACCAATCCATAACGTACACAAGTTTTCCACCAGACGATCAAGGTTAATAACCTTGATGAAGCGAACAAAAGCAAATCTCTTACCAGCCTTTGACAATTTAGCCGGGATAAACACATCCACCACCGTACCATAAACACTACATTTATTCCATAAATCTCGGGAATTCACCGAATCAGGGAAGTTGGTAACGAAAATCGAATGAGAAATCTTTTGGGTAAGATCTTCATTAGAAGCACGAGCACGCCTGGAATTGAAACCATTATGAAGATGACCAGCCGCCATTGGATTGAAGGGAGTTCAAGAAAATTTAAACAAAAGGCCTAATGAAAACCGTCTTATAAATAAGAAACAATAATCTATCGATCTTGAAGGATCAAGGATCTACACAATTATCGAATATTATCTAATGAAGGAAGATCAAAAAGCCAAGAAAATCAAAGGGCAAGGGGATGGGGGAACGCCGGCGGCCATAGATGTGATATTAGTACAACTAATAAGTATGCACATAACCATTCATCTATTATTTATTACATTGACTGATGACATTGATTTGATACCATTATGTTCAATAAAGGAATGGACATGATTCGATTTCAATTATAACTAAAAATGGATGCATGATGCATCGAACGACCAATCCAATGCATCACAAACACGTTATCATATCGATTATTTTGAAATAGCAGGTATGAAAATCCAGTTTTTCTATATGGATATTGACATTCTTTTCCAAATTTTTCTCCAATGCATTATTCTAATCAAAGGACTCCAACAAAAACTCACTTTCTTTATCCTTTTTCATAATGCATCATTTTCACCTTTGATGTACCGCGACTAAGCATCGACATCTTGTTTTATATGTTTAAATAGATGTGGCATCATCATCATCATAGTATTACACCACCATAATCGTTATCACTGTTATCAAACAACATTATTAATCATGGTTTTCGTCTTCAAAGTTTTTCAAAATCTTAACCATATTAGAGGTTAAATAATCCCAAGCCCGGTTTGTGAGTTTAGGGTATTAGGGTTTCACTAATATAAATAGAGGTTGATAATAAAGTTATACCAAAGATTATATTGTACTTAAACCAGTAAAACACACAACTAAACCAGGCTTGGGCTTATTTAACCTCTAATAGACCAAATACTGCATAATCTGGAATTGGTTTTAACCTGTAAAATAACGAAACATAAAATTCGGTTCATGATGTTGAAAATAAATAGCGTTTAGATGTTACCGTGTAGTTTTAGATCGCTTTTTAGCTCAAATAAGGCAAAGTTTATAAGCCGTTTTACCTTTGCTATTCTAGCTTTTTTGTTTTGGTTTGGTTTTACCTTTTTCATTCACTTTACCAATATAAGGGTATTTTGAAACAAAACAAACGAATCTAAAAACTATTCGAAGAGACGTGTTTTGATTAATATATATATAGCTTGTACGATTCTTTTGTAAAAAGGCTAAGCTCTTTAAATAAGCAACTCTAAACGCCCTCTTAGTGTTCTAAGCCAAATTTTCATATTTTGAGACGTATAAAACTTTTACAACATGCTCGATCGACATATATATCAAGCGTTGATCCTGGTAAATGGTAATTGCAGGGCAAGATCCACAGATTACGTAACAGCACATGATATATCTATTAAACTTGCTTCTACCGAAAGATTGACTCACGTAAACTATTTGTAATTCTTTATTAGCTTTTTTTTTTGAACGGCAATTGAAATAAAACACAAACAAGGCGCTAGAGAAGATTACAAATAATGGATAGAGCCTTACAAGGATCGTTAAACCACTCTATCAAATTTAAAACAAACTATCCTTTCGCCTTTATTAGCTATTAATGTTACACTGAGAACATTACATATATATAAAAAAGAAAAAATTATATAGAACCGAAGCGAAACAATTATAATTATAAGAAGCTCACCCTCGGTGAGCTGGGTGATTCGCACGCCATTGAGGAAAAAGTGCGACGAATGGCGCCTAATAGGACACCACCTTTCAAGCCATTCGTCCGTTATTTGGACATTCGTTTGTGCACTCGCTAGTGCCATTGGTACCATTTGTTTTTTTTAGTAGACTCATAACATGTTATTGATATTTTTGTTGGAGAGGGCGTTTAAATTATTGAGGTGTTATTGCGGGAGGATGCGATAGCGCTGAGATGACTGAGGACACGTTATTCGTCGCTCGCTTACCTAGCTCATTCCATTACTAACAATACAAAGTTTCTTAATACAATGTCTACTTCTATATACACAAAAATATACAATCTTCTTCTATAATTAGCCACCGCCTCCACCTCCACCACAACCACCGCCTCCACCTCCACCACAACCACCGCCTCCACCAGCATCACCACCTGTCGTGCCACCGAATAAGACGCCGCGTGAAGATCTTCTATGTCGACGATGTACTTTTTTATGGGAGCTAGGTTCATAAGAATCACCACAAGCAAATATGATCATAGACAAAATAGACATAGACACTAGAATCATGCATAACATGAACACAATATGTGAGCCTTCAAACTTGTAAATTTCTCCTCTTTCGCTGCTATTAAGACTAATCAACCGAGCCATGGCAGTATTAGCTATTTGTGTAGTTGGAGTTTGTTTATGGTTTCACTTTATATGTGTATGAAGTTTGACCTAGTCATGGAATCAATTATTGAATTTGTGTGAATATTCAGCAATCAATATAGACTTGTATAAAAGTGTCATGGAAAGTTCGATTAATGTAAATGGCCACTATTCTACGCATGACAATTATTATCTAACAAGCAGGATTACCCGCGCGTTGCTGCGGGACGTTAATTTTTCGCGCGTTGTTGCGGGCCATTGTTATTATTATTATATTTTTTTTAATTTTGTGCGGGTTTATTTTTTCTGTCTCATGTTTAATAGTTTGTTTTTTTCTTATATGGCCTTATGTGTTGGGCCTCATGTTTAAAGGTTTATTTCTTTGGTTATATGTTTTTTTGTGCATGTTTATTTTTTCGGTCTCATGTTTAATAGTGAGGGGTTATTTTTTCGGTATCATGTTTAATAATTTGTTTTTTTTCCTTATATGAGTTTATATCCCGCGCGTTGTTGCCGGGCGGCAAAAAAAAATTTATACTTTTTTTTGTTTTTTTTTTTGCGAATTTTTTTTTGGTCTCACGTTTAATAGTTTGTTTTTTTTATGGGCTTATGTGTTGGGCCTCATGTTTAAAGCTTTGTTTTTTTTGCTATATGGGTTTTTTTTT
>BQNB010169998.1:0-13720 GCA_026074375.1 Tanacetum coccineum | reverse complement strand
TAATTACACAAAACCGAATAGTCTTTATGAAATTTTTAAACCACCCTCACAAGCTTATCTTGATCAGTTAGAACGCGTAAAAGAAGTTAGGAATACAATGTGGATACAATTTGTTTGAACAAAACCAAACTTTGCTAAAAACGTTGCCTTTCTTCCGGTTTCAAAGTCCACTAGTAAAAGTAGACAAGCTTATAACGACATGGAATTTAACATCAATCAATTTAGAACACTTGTTGATCAAGCTTGGTCTAAACACTCTAATAGTAGTTTTCATGCGCCAACTGCTACAATATGGAATTTTTGATAAAATCATTAGTGATGCCCCTTGTCCACAAAACA
Source organism: Tanacetum coccineum (assembly GCA_026074375.1). NCBI lineage: Eukaryota > Viridiplantae > Streptophyta > Magnoliopsida > Asterales > Asteraceae > Tanacetum > Tanacetum coccineum. The sequence continues at coordinate 13,381 of BQNB010169998.1, read as the reverse complement.
AAGAAATGCGATAGCGTTTTTTCATTTAAATTCATGAACTTAAAACGGAAATGCATGAAGATCTTGATTACGTTAATCCCTTAAAAAGAGATTGAACAAACTTGAATGTGAAAAATGATGAATTTTCAAACATTATGATCTACTATCTCGAATAGTGTGTGTCTACAGATGTTATGCGTGATTCTTATTTTGCATTCATTATCTGAGTTAGATGAGAACTGAATTGCAATGCTTGTATCTTCATAAAGTCAAAGAATGTGAATGTCTTACATTAACGCTTTCGAAACAAACTAAAACTGTTAACAAAGAAGTTCATAATAATTTGTTAATGAGTTTTTCTAAACTTAAAACACTTGATTTCTCTGGAACTTGCTTTACAACGATGTCATGAACAATGAAGGTCCTTATAAACAGGATCTAAATGAGCCTTGAACGACTAATAGTCCTTTGAATAAATCCAAAGATCCTATAAGGGACAATGACTGTGAAATATAAATATTGACGCGGAATATCAATATCTATACCAAGATGAACACAAGAACAAATACTAAAATTACTATTACTATTACTATTTGATTGTGAACGCTCAATCAACTGATATGTTTACAATACTATTCTACGTTCCTTTTATAAGCTTAAGGAACCCTAAACGCGTTAAGAGATAATGCTTATCTCTTCCTAAATCAACGCTAATTGATAACTATCACTATAATTACAAACAGACTTAACTGTCTAACCAAACAGTATTAACTTTAATACTGCTAGGCTTAAGTTAAAGCTAGCAGACTTAACTTGCTCTACCAAACTTAACTTCTATACTAACAGTACTAACTATTCGTCTATCAGTACTAACTTTAACTAACAGACTTAACTTTAATACTAACAATATTAAGTCTGTTTACAATATTTTCCTAACACTTAATGCAATATAAAGGATAGGAAATACTACGGAAATGTAAAATGCCAAGACAAAGAAAAAATGTCCATACGAGAACTTGAGTATCGGGTAAATGAGCATTATGATCGAGATGATGATGACGATCAAGACGGGACTAAAAATCTCTGAGATTGTTTCCATGGAAGAAGGTATTTAGTGATTTTGAGTGAGAAGTAAAATAGGATAGTTTGATTTTTGAATGGGGTAAGAGTGGTAGTGGATGAGGTGAAGAAAATATATAATAGGTATAGTTGGTCGTTGGTGTATGGGTTTGTGTGAAGAAATATTTATTTTGAATAACGAAGCTTAATATCCCAAATGTTTGATGTTTGGATATTACAATTTGGACGGAGAAAAACTAGATTTTGACTTGGTGTAGAATTTAGACGAAGAAAGTAAAAGTGCGCTAGATCGATAAAAAAAATTCTAGTGAATAATGTTAAACTAAGTTAAATATTTATTCATATAAAGCCCAATGTGTAATCAACTTATTGATCCATAAGAGCAAAACCCAAGTAATCAGGAGTAGATGAAACCTAAGGCCCAATCTTAAATCCATTTAATAAAGCACATATGATACATCACACAAGACTATCATACATTATTAGAATCCAATTAGTAATCCATAAGGATAGGTTCAATAAGTGAAGATGTATCATAAAGCCTAAACATAAACAAATAAGATATACAAGATAAGCATGAATTAAGTTGTGAAGATTATAGGAACATGGCTTTGGCATTTAGTTCGTTTCCTAGTAGTTCGAAACCATAAGAATTTGAGATGATCGTATTTTAATAGATCCAAGAATGACGAGTAAAGAGTCTTTGAAAAGTACTATTTATTCCTACTTTTGTTTTAAATAATAGTTTAATTATTTTGACCCAAAATATGCTTATGTTTTTATTTGAAGATATAGTATTAGTCAAGATATATAAAGAGATTTTTTGATAATAAGATAGATTTTAGGAAAAGAGAAAACAAATAGATCTAAAATAAAAGGAGATAATTTTTCAAAAGAAAATATTAGACTTAAGAATTTACATAACTGATTTATTCAAGAGAAATCATTCTTTGTAGTTTTTAACATTCATTGATTGATTTTAAAGATTTTAAAATACAGTCTATTTTAAAAGTCTTTGATAACCTGCTCTGATACCAATTGTGGAAAACTAGAAGGGAGGGGGTTGAATAATTTCACCAATTACAAATTTCATTTTGATTTATTTCAAAAACTTTTGATTAATTAGTTTTTAGATCTAGCAAATAGTAATGATTGTATGCACATATGTATATATAAATTAACGAATGCGATGAGTAAGAAATAAATGTAAAGGATATAGGTATGACACAAGTATTTATAGTAGTTCGGCTACAAGGACTCCTTCCTTGTCGTACTCCACTCCCCGAGTCACCTACTCAAGAGTTCGTAATCACTACATCCATAAGCTCCTTATATTGGCGGAGAAGCCTCACAACGTCGCTTACATTTTATCCGATGCTAAGATAGATAACGGGTCCTAGAAATAGTAGAACCAAACTTACGTCACTTACCCTTTATTCGGTACTAAGCTAGATACCGAGTTCTAACACCGATAAAACCATCCTTACATCACTTACGGTTTAGTCCAATACAAGACATAATACCGAGTCTAACACCGGTATAACCAACTATATACAATCTAAATTTTACTAATTTAGGTTTTGATAAGTGTAATGAATGAAATGATGATCTAAGACCAGTAGATAGATCTTGATAAGATGAGAGATACTTGCGACAAGTGAACTTGAGGCTTGATCTCGTATGCATAACTTGGTTACATCTTCTCCTATTAAGAAAATTACCAAAACTAAAACATGAGAGAGATCTTGATTTGAGATCAAAGATTAGTGAATGAGAGAGAGAGAGAGAGTGTGTGTGTGTGTATGTGTGAATGGATGCCTAAAACAAGAGAAATTGCTTGCTATTTATAGGCAAAATTTGCCTACTGTTGCCTGGTTCTGGCGGTACCTTCCAAGAAGGGTACCGGTTGTCTGTTATTGCAAATACGAAATTTTGCTTAAAAAATCTTTTGTAATCTTTTAAGATCTTTTTAAGATTTTGTGTGATGTCATACATGAGGTAAAAATAAATTGTGAATTTAATTTTCTTTAACATTTTTTATAAAATGTTGTTTAGAAATATAAAAAAAAGTATTTTTGTTATTTGTAAATGCATATAATTAACTTTTGTTTCAGATTAAGTATCCAAGTTAGTTGAATTTGTAAAAATACCTGGAAGACACATTTTAATACAAGATTTTTAGTTTAAATAATGTTAAAGGGTAATGACGATTTGATGAATGATGAATATGATGAATATGATAAATATGATGAGTATGATAAATATGATGAATGATATATGATGGATGTAGAGTTAGAAAACTATTGGTTTAAAACATATAAACTTTATTTTCTACTTTCGATATTTTATGATTGTCATCAACAAAACACGAATAGATCGTGAAATATAAATAATTGTTTTTACGGGTTATTTGTATTAACATTTTGTTTTAATATTGAGTACAAAAAAAACTTCAAAGAAAAACACATACTTAAGTTGAAAATAAATTGAAGAAAAAGGTGAAGTTTAAATAGAAATCATGTAAAATAAAGTTACATTTTAATTTAACAATTAAAATCATAATCAAGCCTTAAACTTTAAAAAATAATCTTAAATTTATTTTCTATTAACTTAAGTGGACAAAAGTAGTTTTCATAGCTTTTAATAAGTTTATAAATTTAACATATCTTTGAACTTTATATTTTTTTTAAATAACAATTATAATTGTCATATCAAATTAGTATTAGTATTAAAATTCGATATGTTCATCGGATTATAAATATTAAAAAATCACGTGTTACTCTAAATCTCTAATATACAAATAAATACATGAGATTGTATATGTAACAACGACTTATATATAATATTAGCTAGTAATTTAGTATACTTTCACGTATTCTTATAAGATGTCCATAAGAATAATATTTACACGGAGTTATTATAAATTTAAGTAAGAACATTTAGGGTTATAATCAATTTAAGATCGTCTCTCATAATTCTTAAATTTAAGTAACAACATTTTGGAAAAATATTACTTGCATGATATTATCAATTTTATTGGAGCATCAATCTTTCCTCTAATATCCAAGAAAATTATAGATGTTTTTCCATTAATTTTACTACGCATTAGGTTTATACCCAAATGAAACTGGTCTATTTATACATTATAATGTATGAGCCCTTTTTAGAGGATATGTACAGACCCTTTTAAATACATATAATAATAAAAGTACTATGTATTATTGAGAGGAATAAATGAATGTGACGACATCAAATAACGTCACTTTTATAGCATTATTTATCCCATGTAATGAATCTTTTTATATAATTATTGCAAAGAATTATTACTTAATCGTATGTATTTGAGGATTGCGGTAATTATGGAGTACTAGGTGAAAGTTAACTAAAAGGCACGCTTTCTGGAGCTTAAACGAAGACATTTAAAGATTACTATTCTGACAACCAATACGCCGTATCCATCAAGGAAGATACGACGTATATGTGCCTGCACTTCACTAAAGACCACGAAGGAAACAAGATCAATACGTCGTATCCAGGAATAACCCATACGTCGTATTCAAACCATATGGAAATAAAATATTCTAGAAGATATCAAGCGTGGTTCCTACTCCAAGAAATCCCGAATACGCCGTATCAAAGACCTTCGATACGCCGTATCGACCTTTTTCTAGACCTTATAAACAGAAAACTCAAAAACGAGTTTTAAGGGTGCTAAATCATATTCTCGATACCTAAACCATAAAAGTCGATTTTCAGAGGAGAAAAAGAGCAAAAGAGGTCAAGCAACGCAATTAATTCCATAGGAGACAACGTGTAATTTCTTGTACTTTCGTAATCATTCAGTTTTTTGTATCATTCGTTAACTCGATTAGTTTACCTTGGCTAGATTATTACTTTTGTATTAATTATGACGTTTGAAGGCTAATACCTTCGGTTATTAGCCATTATTATGAAGATCTTAATGTTTGGTTTGTTTATCTTGATTTCCTAATTTATCGTTGAATGCTTGTTTATGTTTATCAATATACTTGTTTACGTGCTTTTGTATGCGACCTATCATTCAACTAGATCTAGTGATACAGAACAAGTAATCTAGATGCTGGGATAGCTCTCCATATAGTGATTTATACATCTAGACCAATAGGATCACAAATAACGACCTATCTTTGCCTTGAGATTGTGAGATTATTTGGACCAACAGGTGACCTTGGGATCAACGAGTACGTTCTCGATTAATTGGTAAAGACTTGGTTAGTGGACTACTAGTGTATGAATTGCCATTAAGCAGTAAGTGTGTAAAGTCTCTATGAGATAGGGTTTAACAAGATCACCATTGCTTTAATCCCTAAGATAGATTATAATCAGCAAATAAGGATGCTTTATGCGGATACGTTTAATTGTGACATGATTCTACGTGTCTAGGTCTTAGGAAGAAGTACCGCCTAAGTCATAAGAATGATATGCCGCATCGAGATAAGTAATCATTGCACTAAATAAATAAATCAACGTTCTGATTGGATTAATAATGGTTAATACAGTTTTCTTATATTTGGCTAGACCGCTCTTTTATCTTCTGTTAATTTGCTTGTGTGTGTTTTAGTATCTTAAATTGGTTTTAGTCACCGCAAAACCCGTGCCAGTCTCACAGACTGAAAACCCCCTTATCCATTAGATTTAGTATTAACATAGGTTTAGCATAGGTTTAACATAGATTAGACTAACTTAGATTAGAAAACCAAAGTATTAATAAATTGAAAGTGTTTCTCTCTCTTAGTGATCGACACCCTACTTACCACGAAACTCTCATCGATCGGGTACACTGCCCGTGAAAGTGTTATTTTAGGTAAAGTCAGCAAAATATAAATTTAAAACCTGAAAGCATACATTACACCTACATGAAGACACGGATCAAGTTTTTGGCGTCGCTGCCGGGGAGTAAAAAATTAATCTTGATTTTTATTTGATATTTTGGTTTTTAAAATTAGATTAGATCTAACCCTTAGGATTAGTGTAATTTAGATTTGTGTATAATTTTGTATATTTGTCTTTAATTGTTTGTTTATTTAATTGTTTTTCATAATTCACTGTTCTGGTCGATAAACCAATACGGCGTATCCACTTCTATTGAATACGGCGTATCCAACTTTTTGTCCAATACAACGTATCCGTTCTGATTCAGAATTACGACTTATTCAATTATTTGTATATGGCTTATTATCTGAAATTTTAGATATCTTTGCAAGTCTATTTCTCTAGAATAGCTTTACTTTGAATTATGTCTTATTTTTCAGAAAGAGCCTTCGGACTTCGTCCATATCATTTTACTTACCCAGAAAGGAGATTAATGATGGAAGAAATGTTATACAAATTTATTGATGAAGGAAAACGTGAGCAAGAGGAGATGAGAGCATTCATCCACGAATTCAAAACAACTAACGAGCTATTGTTTAAAGAAAGGAACAATTTATTATGCGAACTCAGGTTTGAGGTACAAGGATTATTGAGAGTGGTCAATAATACTCCAATATCAAATCACGAAGTTAAAGGAGTAACTACTAGGGGTGGAAACACGACGACTCAAGATGTTCAAGATAACACACCAATATACACACCAAAGAACCTCTAGTAGTAAATCACGACAAACCGGTTGAATCAAACAAAGTCCTTACTGAAGGACAACCCCAGAAGACCAACGAACCTGTTGTTCAACCACCAAGTGAAGTACAAATGCCACCCATTCCTTTTTCCCAAAGATTGAGAAAAGAAAAAGAAGAGGCCCAACAGAAAATTTTCTTGGAAAACCTTAAGCAACTTCACATCAATTTGCCTTTCATTGAAGCACTCGCTCAAATGCCAAAGTATGCCAAATTTTTGAAAGGTCTGCTGACAAATAGGTCCAGACTCGAAGAAGCTTGTACGATCACTTTGAATGAAAGATGCTCAACGGTATTATTAAACAAGCTTCCATCAAAATAGAAAGACCCGGGAAGTTTTACTATTCCTTACGACATTGGCCAATTACACATTAATAATGTGTTAGCAGACCTAGGAGCCAGTATAAGCTTGATGCCATATACGATGTATGAAAAACTTGGTTTGGGGGAACCAAAGGCTACTAGAATGAGTTTAGAGCTTGCGGATAGGTCAATCCAATACCCAAGAGGAATAATTGAAAATGTGCTCATAAAAGTTGATAATTTCGTCCTTCTAATAGATTTCGTTATCTTAGATATGCCCAAAGACTCCAGAGTTCCTATAATTTTAAGAAGACCATTTTTGGCGACTGCTCGAGCTATGATAGACGTGTTTAATAAAAAGATAACGCTAAGGGTAAGGGACGATGAAGTAATTTTCGACATGGATCAATCAATTAAGAGACCACCAGCTGAAGATGATAAATGCTACAGGGTTGATGACTTAGACGACGCAATCAACGCAAAGGCCCAGAAATTACTGGTTAACGAGACGTCTGATTCATTTTTATTAAAAGGGCTGGAGAAATTGATTGATCAATCAGGCCTAGAAAGTTGTGAATCTTTAGAATGTAAAGCTGTCAATGATTCTAATTCAGGGGAATCGATACGGGGTATCAAAACCGTTAATACGTTGTATCCAGTTGTGCAGAAAATAACAGAACCCAATAAAGTTGAAAGTGAACAACTTTATTCGGCCAGCGCTAACGAAATCAGTGAGAAAAAACCTGAGCTGAAAAATTTGCCTCAACACTTAGAATACGCATACCTGCATGGATACAAATCTTTTCCCATAATTATCTCATCTAAGTTATCCGAAAAGGAGAAAATGTTACTTTTACAAGTATTGGAGAAACTTAAGGGGGGCAATTGCTTGGAAAATGTTAGACATCAAGGAAATTAGTCCGTCATGCCGCACACACAAGATTCTAATGGAAGATGACTATAAACCGGTAACTCAACCCTAAAGACGTTTAAATCCCAAAGTCCAAGACGTGGTGAAAAATGAGATTGTGAAGCTACTTGATTCGGGGCTGATTTATCCAATCTCAGATAGTTAGTAGGTTAGCCCTATCCACGTGGTTCCAAAGAAAGGAGGAATGACTGTAGTTTTAAATGACAATAATTAGTTAATTCTATCTCGCACAGTTACATGATGGAGAGTGTGCATCGAATATCGTAAACTTAATGATGCAACTCGAAAGGATCATTTCCATCTTCCCTTTATTGATCAAATGTTAGAGCGTTTATGTGGGAATGAATATTATTGTTTTCTTGATGGTTTTTCAAGATTCTTCCAAATCCCGTTCGCACCCGAAGATCAAGAAAAGACAACATTCACTTGTCCCTATAGGGCTTTTGCTTACCGACGAATGTAGTTTGGATTATGCAACGCACCAGCTACTTTTCAAAGATGCATGATGGCAATCTTCCATGACATGGTGGAAGACTTTATGGAAGTATTCATGGACGACTTTTCGGTATTCGGTAACTCTTTTGATTGTTTACTAGCTAATTTAGATAGGATGCTTGCTAGATGTGAAGAAACCAACCTTGTGCTAAATTGGGAAAAATGTCATTTTATGGTAAAAGGAAGGATTGTTTTAGGACACAAAATTTCTGAGGCTGGAATTGAGGTTTATAGAGCTCAAATCGATGTGATAGCTAAATTGCCATACCCAACAAACGTGAAAGGGGTGAGATGCTTTCTTGGGCATTCTGGATTTTAATAAAGGTTCATAAAAGACTTTTCTATGCTTTCTAAACCAATGACCCAACTTTTAATGAAAGACATGAAGTTTGATTTTTCTGATGATTGCAAAAAGGCAGAAAAACTAACCACTGCGCCTATCATAATACCTCCTGATTGGAACGTGCCCTTTGAATTAATGTGTGATGCTAGTGACTTCGCTGTTGGAGCAGTGTTAGGACAACGAATAGACATGAAATTTAAACCGATCTATTATGCCAGCAAAACTCTGAATAATGCCCAAGAGCATTACACCACCACTGAAAAAGAACTTCTTGCAGTTGTTTTCTCTTTTGATAAGTTTCGCCCATATCTTAACTTATCAAAAACCATAGTCTATACTGATCATTCAGCTTTGAAGTATTTGTTTAGCAAACAAGATGCCAAACCAAGGCTTATAAGGCGGGTTCTGCTTCTTCAAGTGTTTGACATTGAGATTAAGGATAAAAAGGGGCAGAGAACTTAGTTGTGGATCATTTGTCGAGACTTGAGAACCCAGACTTGGGAACATTCATGGAAGAGGAAATCACTGATAAGTTTCCTGACGAACATCTTATGATATTAAAAACCAAGTTAAATGAGGACGAACTATGGTATGTTGATTATGTTAATTATATCGTTGGAAAGATTGTGCCTCTGAATTAGACACCTGGAAAAAAAAATTCTCTATAGTGAAAAATTATTTTTGGGATGAACCAAACACATTCAAGCTATGTCCGGACAATGTAATGAGGCGATGCATTGCTGGAAATGAAATTCTTGAAATCTTGGCACATTGTCATTCTGGACCAACTGGGGGCCATCATAGTGCATCAATTACTAGAAGGAAATTCTATCAAGCATGATTCTTTTGGCCTAGCATCTTTAAAGATGCTAAAGATCACGTAATGAGATGTGATGCATGTCAGAGATCTGGAAACATATCATCAAGAAGTGAGACGCCTCAGAACAATATTCAGGTATGTGATGTGTTTGACATATGGGGGCTAGACTTTATGGGACCCTTTCCTAACTCGAAAGGAAACAAATATATATTGGTAGCAGTGGATTATGTGTCAAAATGGGTCAAAGCTCAAGCACTTCCTACAAATGATTCTTGCGTTGTGATTAAGTTTTTGAGAAGGCTATTTGCAAGATTTGGAGTTCCTAAAGCTTTAATTAGTGATCGGGTACACATTTTTGTAACTCTCAACTAGAAAAAGCCTTGCAAAAGTATGGAGTAACACATAAGTTATCAACGGCATATCACCCTCAAACTAATGGACAAACGGAAGTAACTAATAGGGCTATTAAACGTATCTTGGAAAGTTTGGTTGGATATAATCTGAAGAATTGGTCCGAAAAACTCGACGATGCGTTATGGACATTCAAAACTGCCTACAAAACACCTACTGGATGCACCCCCTTTAGATTAGTTTATGGAAAAGCTTGTCACTTGCCTGTGGAAATCGAACATAAAGCATATTAGGCACTAAAACAATGCAATATGGATCTCACAGCTACGGCAAAGAACCGTTTCATGAAACTTAATGAATTGATGGAATTGAGAGATGGAGCGTACAAAAACACCCGGATCTACAAGGAAATAACTAAGAGATGGCACGACTCCAGGCTTCGTGGGGATAAGAATTTCAAAGTGGGAGACAAAGTATTGCTATTTAACTCTAGATTTAAGGTGCATCCGGGTAAGCTCAAATCAAGGTGGTACGGGCTAAATGTGGTAAAGACTGTGTATCTGTATGGAACCATAAAGATCATCGATAGAAACGGAATCAGCTTTAAAGTCAACAAACAAAGGTTAAAGAAGTACCACGATGGACATATTGAAGCGGAAGATAAAGAAGTAGTAGAATTCGAAGATGAAACAACGTGAAAGATGCTAAATGGAAAAATTCTAACTTAAAGACTTAGCTGTAAACAAAAGTGCTTCCCGAGAGAAAACCCGAATTGTTATGTGTTTTTATCGAGTCTATCTTGCCAGACATCAATACGGCGTATTCGCTCCATACCATACGGCGTATTGAATGTATGGACGTTATCAGTCCTTTATTTTTATGCACTAAAAACATTATTGTCAGTTCTGTCAATACGGTGTATTCATGCACATGATACGGCATATTCAACAGACTGACCCGTATTTAGATACTTTTTATAGGTTTCTCAATACGGCGTATTCCATTTTATGGATACGGAGTATTGGCCTCCTGTACAGTTTATTTAGCTTATTTAAATTAATCGTAGATACCCGAGATAGGATTTTGCATGTTTTTCCTATATTTTGCACAGGACCTCGCTGCAAAGAAATCGACGAAGTTGATGAAGTATCGATCATCTAGAATCCTATGTGTGATTGTAGTCATGTTGGCATTCAGACGCATTTACAACACACATCCTTGCTCGTAAACTCAACATGGAGAATCTACCGAACAAAATATCAGGGGAGTTTCTCATTCTAATTCTTTTAATTCCCGTTTTTAATATTTTATCTATACAACAAAGACGTTGTATAATTCAAGTGAGGGCATGGGAATTAAAATATATACTTGTCCTATTTTTCACACTAAAATGCTTAAATTATGCTCAAATTAAAAAAAATCAAGCATACGTTTGTGAAATTACTTGTTACATAACTCGCACACAAAAACCCTTATTAGATATTGTGAGGATTTAACCTTATCCGTTTCTAAATGTTTACCCAAATTCCACAAAATATGAGTATGTCAGTGATGTTGTATACTTTAGAACTTGGCTTGGTATATCTATTCGAGATCACAATAATGAGTACTATGGATTTAGATGGAGTAACTTGTTTAAATTGGTAAATTTATTGGATTACAGTTTACTCTCATCTTAAGAGTAAGATACCCCTAGAAAAACCAATAGAGCCAATCCTTTAGGAATTACACCAACTATTTGCTTCGTTACACCTTTACACCTTAGCCTGCCCTGTTAGATTAAGTTTATTTACAGTTGCTAGTTGCTTAAAGTGTAAAGTATGTATCTCCCGAGTCTTGTGTCAATTTTCTATCTTTGGTACGGTTTGGAAGAAATTTGCACATTGCAAATGGGAATGTATAAAGTAGTCAAAACTCATGTATTTTTACTACCAACACAATTATTGGTACGTCCGAAGAATGAAGAATTACCGAAGGAATTATCCGGAAGTTATTATGATCGTGAAGATGGTGAAATTACACTGAGTTTCATAGTTATAAAAAACAAAAAAAAATAGAAAAATCGCAACAAAAAGGAGAATGAAAGTTTGGAGATAAACGTTTCGCAAAAGCTTAGACCGAAAGAATTATATGCAGGATCAATTATTCGTTGATACGTCTATAAGTCAATGATGGAAAGTTTTGTATAAAGTGGTAGATATCACCACTTGTCTTTTAAAGTATGTAAAAAATAGGATGATTGGGAAGTTGACCGTTAAGGGAACGCCAACTTTGGTTGTTGTTTTTGATCTGTGATCAAGAATTCTATAAATAGTTGTATCTTTATCATGGTAAATGGTCGGGAAAAAGTGTCTAGCAACTTGTATCTTATACTTAGTCTATTTGTTTCGTAATTTTTATTTAGAAACAATTTAATTCCCTTTCCTAATCATTAACCATGGGTTTTACGCGAATAAGGATGTGATCGAGCATGCATGTCTATTCTGTCGTTACGGCCATGTATGTATGTCTCAGCTGCCTTGTTGGTTTATTACTATTAGTGAAAGTTAGAAGATCCCTACCCTATATCATTCTTCATCCTAACCCTTGGTTAAACTCGAATGAGTATGTGATCGAACACACATGTCTATTCCGTAGTTACGGCCATGTATGTGTGCTTCAGCTGCCTTGTTGGTGTGGTACTTTTGGTGAAAGATTGTAGAATGATCAACCCTAAGCCTTATAATAAAAACCCATTTTACCTTTATAAACTTGTTTACTCCTTAGCCCTAGTGGTGGAGATGTGTATCCTTGCCAAGCCTATGATAGAGTACTCGTCATGACCGAGCAATTAAGCGAATTAGTTACATGTTACCACGTAGATTAGTTGAGTGATTTGAGTGTTTTCATCTACCTATTTCGTGAGGTGTTTGGTTTTGTACTTGTAATAGATCGAATAAATGCTTAAACGAAAAAAATCCTTAGGGATACATTTTCATAAACTTCTAAAGGCTACTTGAGGACAAGTAGGATTCAAGTGGGGGGATATTTGATGACATCAAATAATGTCACTTTTATAGCATCATTTATCCCATGTAATTAACCCATTTTATATAATTATTGCAAAGAATTGTTACTTAATCGTTTGTATTTGAGAATTGCAGTAATTATGGAGTACTTAGTGAAAGTTAACTAAAAGGCACGCATTATGGAGCTTAAACGAAGACATTTGAAGATTACTGTTCTAACAACCAATACGCAGTATCCATCAAGGAAGATACAGAGTATATGTGTCTGCACTTTACTAAAGACCACGAAGGAAACAAGATCAATACGCCGTATCCAGGAATAACCAATACGCCGTATTCAAGCCATATGAAAATAAAATATTCTGGAAGATATGAAACGTGGTCCCTACTCCAAGAAATCCCCAATACGCCATATCG
>BQNB010169997.1:0-13720 GCA_026074375.1 Tanacetum coccineum | reverse complement strand
CGTGTTAAATGTTATCACCGCCTCATTAATCCATTATGTAATAACACTCCATCTGTCTCTCCAATCTGTTTCTCTCTCTAAAATGGCTCTCTCTCTCTCTCTTTAATGCCAATACCACTGATCCGGTTTGATTGAATGAGGGTTGGTTAGGGATTCATGTATCTTTTGTTACCATAACTCTCTTCGATGTCGTCGACCTCTTCATTGCTGCCGTTTATGGTGTGTGCTATTGGTGGTCGGTTGGTGACGTTGGTGTTTGTTGGCTTGGGTTGATCATCTTAGATCGCATGCAGATGATTTCGATTCTGAAGGAAGAAGTCATCAATTTATTTGTGATGGGTTTTAGGTGTTTTTCATCTCGCATATGTGGTTTGCGTTTTGATGTGGTTTCGGTGAAAGCTACCATATCTTATCTCAATATCTTCTCCTTCCTCTCCGTCGGTACAACTTTTGTTTGATTCTTTTTTCATTAACAAATTTCTTCAAATATGCTTTGCCTAAATTAATTTTGGGGGTTAGGTTGGGAGTGAACAGTTAATTGTATTTGTTTTCAGTTTTGGTGGTTGGTGGTAGGTGCCACCGTTTTGGCGAAGCAAACTATTGGTTTCTAGTCATGCTGGATGTTAACTTTTTTAATTTGCACGAGACTTTGTTTTTTAAGATGATGTTTGGTTTCATGATGTGACAACCGAATCTCGGATACAATGGATTATAATACTCTTGCTATATTGTGTTCTTGGACTTTTTTGGACGAGACCATTGTTTTTGCAAGGCTGTTATAAATTTGAATAGGTTTAACTAGATGCTTGGCGGGGCAGGTTCGTAGCTTAATGCTTTGGTTAGTAAAAATTTTGGGTCTCATTTTTGTGAGGCTTCCGTGTGTGCACGGTCTCACATCTTGCCAATGCGATTAAAATGGTGGCGATATCAGTTGTGGGAGGCTGTGATGAGTATAAAAGGCTTCGATGCAACTGAGATTATCCGCGTCTTGGCGGGGCAACTCATTACAGTTGCAGCCATGGCGGATGGATCCTGTTTCTTTGATTGTTAGCCTATCTGAGCCTCATTTAGACTTTTGATTGTTTGAACTTTTGATTTTGATAGCACACAGACCATGGATTTAGAACAATGGTAATATCGGTTGTAATACTTATATGTTGTTTGCGATTTTTGTGCGACTAGAACGACGGTAATATCAGTTGTAAGAGGCCGTTGTGACTGTGAAAGGCCTCGATAAAGTTGAGATTGTTCGTATCTTGGTGGCATAGTTTTAAAAAGCGCGCCTTGAGGTGCGCCTAGGCTCTAAGGCTCAAGCTCTATGGATTTTTTCAGATCGAGGCTCCGCACATGTACAAGACTCACAAAAAGCACAGAGCCTTGGGATTTAGAGCCTTGATTCTAGGCGCGCCTAGGAAAGGCGGCAGATTTTGAAACTTTTTTTCGAATTTAACATTCATCGCCCTCATATGTTAATAATAGATTACCTAGAAACTACATAGAAACTAAATAAATCAATTAATTTTGAGTGTCTGGTCGTTCAATTCAAGTGTCTTCACATACAGAATCTTCTCTCTATTTTACGCATGAGATAACGTAATCTCGTCATGCCATGAATTTGATACATTGCTTGAAATTTTTGGTTTAACTATTCAATTTTTTAGATACATTAATTATTTTAGTGTTATTTAAGTCATCCTCAATCTATAATTTTTTGCCTAAACGATTATAATTTATTTCAGTTTAATGCGACTCATATTCATGAAGCCCGCGCCTTGATCTGCGCCTCGCCTCAAGGCTCCATAAACCCTTTGCGCCTTAGTGCGCCTTGAGCCTTTCAAAACACTGCTTGGTGGGGCAACTTATTACGGTTGCAGCCATGGCGGATGCATCCTCGTTGTCGATCGTTGGCCTATCTCGGCCTCATGTACCGTGACGTTGACACTTCGTACAACGCGCTTTCATATCTGATTCTTTTATTGTGCTTCACATGAGTATTTAGCTTCACATTTTTATAAAGTTATCGACTTTTATATAATGTTGGCTTCGAATATAATGTGGGGTTTGGCATACAAAAATTAGAAATGTGGGTTTTGGTTTAAAAAATAGATGCATAAGGTGACTTTTCTTTGTATCGGCTCATGCTTCCTTGACGCGACTGCTCCTTTCGTTGGCATTGAGAGGCGTTGGGAGTCATGAGTTCTGGGTTTTGTTTAAAGTAAATAACATGCTTAAGGTGTTATGAAGTCGGGGTAAAAGCATTTATAATGTTATACACGTCCGACCCGGGTTATAATATTTAATGATGATAATGGATTGCATTGTTGTCTCCTTCATTTGAGTATCTATCTCACACTGATTGCATGATCGCCATTTGGAATCCATTTTCCCTGCTGTGTATCTCAGTTGTTAGGCTGTGATGATAATATTTGAATGTCTATAATCGGGTTCGATTAAATTTTATATTACGTGCATCTTGGCGGGGCAAGCTTGCAAAGTTTGCAGCCATGGCAGCCGTATTCTCATATCCGACATATCCGATTCCTTACTTATCTGAGCCTAAAAAAATAAAATAATTACTTTTTTGCATTCTCATTAAGCGAAAATGTTTAGTCATGAATAAGATGCGGGGTAGATCTTGAGGGTAATAGTAGTTTCTCCACGTCGTGGTTACCACTGTCGCTTGGTCTCCTCATAGGCGCGCTAAACCGAGAGTAGGCACTCAGAAGATTCTCAACAACCACTTGAGGTTGATTGGGCTTCACATATTCAAGCGTCAATCCCACAAGCTCACATGACTTGCGATGACGGTCTTCAGCACAACGCCATTGTCAAAGGTTTGTGTAACTCATGTGCTGCTTTATTGCTTATGCTTTAAGATGATCGTTTTTTTTTTGTAAGCTGGTGTTTGTCATAATTGGTTACTTTTGTTTTTCATAGGATCAAAAGATTGCAGTTGTCGTCAGGACTGTTACAAATGATGTAAAAGTTGACGAAATCCCGTGTATAAGGGCAACTGACTTGAGGTTTACCAAGACTACTATAGCAAGGATTGAGAATGCAAGAGAACGTTTGATCGTTGTTCGCTCTTCGAGCTCCTTTTGGATAGAACACGGTATGATAAACTTCTCTGATACGTTCTTTTATTTATTTACGTTCTTTTTGTTGTGGATGTAACTTGCATCTTTTAAGAATGCTTATGGATTAAACTATTTACTTGATATGTTGTAACACAACTTCAATGCTTTGCATTTGAAACCACAAGAAAACTTTTAAACGACCTTAAAAATTATCTAAGTCGTGTGTTTGGTTAGTTTGCGATAGATGTTATGCTAAGCTCATAGAGAGGAATTGTTGTAAGCTTGCATATCTAGAGAATACTTGCCTATGATAAGAAACTATTTTGTCTATATATTCAAGATGACACAGGTATGTAACTAAATTGTACAATGTAAATTGATTACGGACTGTGAATGAAAATAAAGTGATAACTACAGCTGAAAATAACAGTATTAATTTAGTTAACTTGGCCAAGAATAATTAATTTAATAATTTTAATTTTGGGTTCTTTAGCAACAACGCTTAGGCTAATAGTGCAGGACACTCACAGTTTTTTGCTTACTTGCCAGTGACTGCAAAAAATGATCCAATTTGATATTCTGTATGTTTGTGGCCAAATAACAAAACAATGTTTGTGCTGGTATAGATGTATGGTATATAGTACCATAGATTAGCGCTCCTCTTGCTTGAAAACTGACCTACACTGATTGAACTCTGTCTTTGAATAACTACTCAATTCAACACATTTTCACATATTTGGATCAATTTTGCGAGGTCTAAATATCTGTTATGTATGCTTTTAAAGAGTTCATAAGCTATCAAGTCTCTCATATTTTCCAAATTATAGTGCTTATTCTGTGATATTATCGTTTTATAATTATCTAATCATTTAGGATCGGATTACTTTTATTATCTTGCAACAGAAATTATCTCATGACTTCACGTTTTATTAATATTTTTCATTAAACTGTATATACAGGTTGTGAATGAGTTGATCAAGAGACGATCTGAAACTGAATGGTAAGCTAAACCTTTTTTATGGTAGTTAGTGTATTCATTCGTTAACCTGTTTTCTAATAAAAATTTGTTTAATCTACGGATTTTTTTTACCTTTTTACAAATGAATGAGCATACCATGTTTTTCAGGTTCATTGAAGGTGATTTCAAGGCTTATGTCTCACATATGAAGCAGTCACATTTGTGGGGTGTTGAACCGGAACTAGTTATGTTATCACGTGCCCTTAAGTACGCTATTGAAAACTATTCTTTATCATGCTTATGGAAACTATTCTAGAGAATTGTGAGAGATCCTCGAGCTGGGTAAGTATTTGGGCTGCAAACATGGGTCATGCACAAGTAGGATGATGCTTCAAGACCTATTGTAAGCTATGTTCGTACCCATTTTACCTTTTTTAATGCCAGCATACATATCTTATGTGGCGGCTCATTTTACATTAAGCTAAGGGCCTATTAGCTTTTAATACGCTCAAAAAAAAGATAGAGGAACACATTCGAAATTCTATAACAATAGTTGGAAGGTTATTTCATAGATAATTGTGTACGAGTCGAGACGGACCTGCATTAATTTTGTACATCTTTTACTAATTTTAATAATTTGCCATGTATCAGTTATAACAATTAAATATGAATATGCTGCTATGTGAATTTTTTCTGAAACAAACATCTATTTTCAGGCTATTGAGAAAGTGCCGCTCCATCAAGCGTTTGTCTTGGCTACCGGTAGCATGTTTTGCTTTGCTAACGTGGCTTTAAGCTACCTCTATTTGGCGCAGAAGACCATTAAGGTATACTACATAACTAACTGTATATATCTGCATGTCGGATTCCAAAGGAAAAACTTATTATTTTAATAATCTTCATAACAATATAACATACGCTATTTTCACACTTTAAATGGTTTGGCCACGCAGGTACGCAGCCTGGCGCTGATGTTTGGTGTGAAAGTGCAGTTCATCGACACCGGTTAACAAGAATTAGGATATGTGTTTTAAATTAAAGGTGCGTTGTTTAATTCTTCTTTTGAAATTACAATAGGGGTGTTTGGATTAGCTTATTTTTTTAAGTTTATGGGTTCTGGAAAAGCTAATTACATTATTGTCTAGGCTTTTGAGTTTATGGCTTAGTAGGTTAAGTTAATAAGCTATTGTTTATTGGCTTTAAAAAGAGTGAACTTATTAGCTTTAAACAGAGTGAACTTATTAGCTTTTTCAGTTTCAAATAAGCTCAAGGGCCCTGAATATAAGCTATTCCAAACAAATTAAGGTATTTTATGATGAATGTAAAATGTCACATGTTTTGTTATTATGTAACAAAATTAACTGATGTAGTGCGTTGTGCAACGCGATGTTCTGGCTGGTAAACTAATAAACTCAACAGTTCACTTCCGAAAAGCCACGACGAGTTGTGAAAGAGTTATGAAGAGTTGATGGTGCTTGGGAAAAATCAAACTACTTCAAATGACCCCATACTACGCAAACTTGAAATGTGGATGGACGAAGATGGAGTTGAAACTAGAACGAGTGTTCATAATCAAACTCTGAGCGTTCTTAGTTACATCAACTACGTGTTACTGAATTCTTGGTTTAAAATGATACCGAGGGTTCTGAGTTACATCAACCGTGGGTTACATCAACCGCGGGTTACATTAACCGAGGTAAATAGTGTTCACAATCAAACTTCTTAGTTATATCAACCTCGGGTTACATCAACCTCACAATACTTAATGCTCATTACTACGACCAAACATGTCCGCAACCAGAAATTATTATTTTCCAAACAATTCGCTATGCTTCTATCTATGACCCTAAAGTCCAGGCCCATCTTCTAAGGATGTTCTTTCAAGACTGTTTCACACGGGTATATTGCAACAACTACCTTTTATTCGGAATTTATCCGTTTAGGGTACCAAGCTAGCTCCGATTTAAAGGCCCTTAAATGGAACTATGAAAAAAAGTTAATGCTTTAAGAGGTAAATAGTTCAAGTAAAAACTATTCTTATGTTTTTAATGAAGACACCGAATAATGTGATTATTTTTATACCTACAGATCCTGCTGCAAGGGAGACACTGGAACAAGTTATGGCAGAAGCTTTTTCAATTTTTATACCTACAGATCCTGCTGCAAGGGAGACACTGGAACAAGTTATGACAGAAGCTTTTTCAAAATCATGTGTTTATCTTTAGACACAAGTGAGACATTTTGAAAGTTCGTATGTGGAACGATGCAAATACCAACTGATCTACAAAGTATTGAAAGAAGTTGTGAGAAAATGATGTGTTATTGTTATGTTGTATATCAATTCATCTATTTGCGGTTAATGTATTACTTTCAGTTTGTAACTGTATGATTTTTAGTTAGCTGAAGCACTAAAGTCGAGCCATTTTTTGAGTTTGTTTACTTCCGTATACAAACACCATTTTTTCTGGAATGGAAGCATCAATGAAAACGACTGACTCGCGCTCCGCAGCAAAGCGCGAGTTGAAAACCTTGTTACTAGTAATATATAGCAGTGCTCTTATTGTTAATGGTATCAATATTATTATTATTTCCAAAGTGATAGGTTAAGGAAATATAAGTCGAGTAAGAATAGAGATCCTCTAAAGTTCAAACGAACTTTACCGGTATAGTTTTCTCACATTAATAAGGTAAACCGGGTCTCTCCGTAGACCCCACTGTTATATTGTGGGAAAACTTTACCAGTAAAGTTCGTTTGAACTTAAAAGAATCTCTATTCGTCGAGTAAATAGACTTGACCTTCCTGGTTATAATTTCATTAATTAGTAAACTATTGTGGATGATGAAAAAGTATACTATAACCTTACATCATCAATGATAGATAAAATTTTATACATAGAGTGGTCATTACGTGGTAAGTTAGTTGTGACGTTGTAAGGTTAACAGAACTCTGGAGAAAGCCTTAACCCTATTTCATTTCAAATTAAACTTTGGACCTCTGGACTGACTAAGATTTAGACACGAAACCATGACCATGTAACTACTAAAAACAAGTAATGATATTGCTTACAATATAATTGAAATGATATGTACACATTAACAGAAATTATGGTTGACAATGTATTATACAACTCGAATCAATTCATTCTATTACTTGTAACTAAAAATTAAAAGAGCGTTTGGTTCAATGTTTTGAAATGAATTGTATGTCAAAGAAATTATAATTTAAATTAATTGTAATTTAAAGAGTTGAAACGTGTTGCAATTATAATGTGTTGGAATTGTAATAGATGTATTATGTCACTGTGTTTGGTTGAATCTTAACATAATGTAATTCAAAAAAATTAAAAAAATTAAATATAATAATAATAATAATAATAATAATAATAATAATTTAAAGTGATGTTAATAAAAAAATAAATAATAATAATAATAATAATAATAATAATTTAAAGTATCAAATTCTGAAATACAACGTAATTCAAAATTTTTCATCTAACTTTCTATGTAATGTGAAGTCTTTTCCTTAATGTAATTGTAATAACTGAATTAAAATTAAACGTAAATTAAACAACCTACGTAATGTAATTTCAATTACAATTCCTTCAATTATGCGAATCAAACATCATACGTAATGTAATCAAATTTTTTTTTTGAACGACAAAGATGAAATATATATAAAAAAGAGTCTAGCAAGACGCTAGAAACTTATAAAGTAAATAGAGTCAACAAGAAGGAATTACATACATCAAAAAATGGTAAAATCCTGATGAGACTTTAATGACGAGGGATCAAAAGGGTATCGGAAAAAACTTTTGACACGAAGGGCCGACGGATCGGTTTTCACTTCGGCAAAAGAAACCCCCCATCCGGAGGCCGAGCCATCGGTTTTCACTTCGGGGATGGGATTTTGATGAAACCCCAAAAAGTCCCGAGCGAAGGATGGAAAGAAGATCCATCCTCAATACGACGAAGATGCCAAACGAAAAAACCTTGGCGTTTAGGTCCGCCAACCCAGCGAACTGAACGCCAGCTTCAGGAATAAAACCCGAAGCAGCTCTATACCATGCCATTACGCGTGATCGAAGGGGAAAACATAAGCAGTCATTCCAAGATAAACTTCATATGGTCCCATTGTGAAGCCACGATAAAAGAAGAGAAACGAACATTATCGAATCGATCAACTTTTCCTCAACGGTTTTGAGAGTTAACGTGACGAATTTCGGTATCTCAAAGCCACCAAAGACCGAAGTAGTTACTAACATAGACTCTGTGTTTTTTATACTTTCAGAGCATGCCAAGAGATGATCCAATATTGAAAGAAATCCCCCAAGAAGAAGCTTGAAAAGAGGAATCACTCACCATCTAAAAACGCGCTTACTATCGGTAGCAATGTCGCATTCGAATAAAACATGATTAGCAGATTTCAAATTGGCATTGCAAGAAGGACAAGAGATTGGCCGGAATATCCATACACGCGAAGATAGAGATTCATCTATGAGGGAGTTCGGTCCAAGAAAGAAAAGCCTCCATCATAAACACATTGACTTCAGATGGATAGATTTATCCCAAGTAGTAGCATGAGCAAAAGTGGGAAGGATATTTTGGTCAATCCTATAACGAGCATCCTTAACGGTAAAAGTACCATTAGAACCAAGACTTACAATTACATCCAACGACACCATATTATAGCGAACCAAACGCCACCTAAGGGTGTTATTTCTCGTATATATTTATGCAATCTTTTTAGTATAATTTTATTTTGCCAGCTAAAATGGCAAAAGATCATTGAATCCAAGTGATTATCAGTATAATACATGTTTAAGTGCTCATTTTATTTTTAATTTTTTTAACGGGTCTTCTACGAGATGGGTAAAGGAAGTTCCTATTAAAGTTAATGTCTTTGTTTGGAGAATTCAAAAGGATAGATTGCCTACGCGGTTGAATCTGTCTCGGTGAGGTATAAATATCCAATCTATTTTGTGTCCTAATTGTGAAGTAGGCGTTGAATCAATGTCACATCTTCTTTTTACTTGTTCCTTGGCACGCATGTTCTTCTTGCAAAGGTTAGCAGATGACAGAGTATCTCTTTTCCAGATTTTTAATCGCATGATGAGTGGTTGCTTTGGCTCTCGAATCTTCATTTATGTCGGAAAGTGAAGAATGTGCTAGAGAGCACCTTTTACATGGTGTGGTGGAAGATTTAGAGCTTTCGAAATCAAATATCTTTTAGTCCAAGCAAAGGCGACTATTTTTGATGATATTGTGTCTCAATCTTATAATTATTGTTATAATCGATGTAAATCCAAGTTTATTTGAATAACTTGGATGAAGGATCCTAAACTTGCTATTTTGTAATATTTTCTTCTAGCTTTTTGTTAGAGTTTTAATCTAATTTTTCGTTAAAAAAAGGCTCAATTTTTTTTAACTTGCTCAAATTGTTTTGTGTGAATGTCCTTGTATGATCATCTAGTTACGTACTTGCATATAACTAAGTTTACTATATTTGCCAAACGATAACAAATCAAGAATCCTCTATTCAACGATACACGATATGATCACCCTTTACACACAAGCAAAACAATAGTTTAACCCTTCCATAGAAAATCTATTTCACTATGATTTCCACTTACATTTTCCAAATTAAAATCCACATATTATAATGGGCAATGGGACATATGCAAGTGCATTACATTTGACCTCACCTGTCCACCCATCCACCATGTTATTGCGGACATAAGCACAATGGTTGGACACAATAACCACAACTTTCTAGCCATTGAAAAGATGATATTTTTTTATCACATAATAACCTTTAATAAACTTATGATTCATTTTGTCACACCTAGTCCATTTTACAATGCTTTGGCTCTTCCATTTCACGAGTGTCGTACTCAAAATTCACTTTCGTATATTGTCACGTTAGAGTTTAGGCCATTTATAATAATACCCCGTTCATGCTTGAAGAGAGTGTTTTGACGCCTTAAGCTTATAACAGTATGGCCGGCTGAAGGGGTGTGTAGCCTGTGCAATGGCGCATTTCATCTAGGGCCACAAATTTATACGTCATCCATTATACACTTATAAACAATAAAAAGCTCATGTCTAGTATCCTTATTTTATCTTATATATTTGATGCTAATCTACTATCGAGGCATACATTCTAGTAAATCATGCTACATAATAGCTCATAAGTAATGCTCTATAACTAATAAGGGATGCCATTTACAAAAGAAGGAAAAGTTTATTACGCCTTCCGTTTCAAATTAATAGTTCAAGTTCTTTTTGTGATGTTCCCATTTAACTGTCCACTACTAAAAATAGATAGAGAAGTTTTATTAAGTTTACCATATTACTCTTGCTTGAAATTATTATTACAAACTTTAAAGAAAACTTTAATTAATTAGCTAAGAGTAAAACTGTCATTCTGCAAAAAGTAATAAAGATAAAACTGTAATAAATGCACTTTTCTTAAATTGTGTGTTTTTTGTCGGATGACTATAATTTTAAGACGAAAGAAGTATTTTGTTAATTTAAATATTTAACAAAGGTCTTGAACTTTAAAGGTCTTTTAAGCTTAAAATTTTAATTGACAATTAAATTATCATTAACGTTTAATATTTTGTTTGAAAATAGTGACATAGTAGTACATTATAGCATACATAAATTTGTTCATTTTTGAAATGACAATCAATCATAATATCGTAAGCATCAATATAATCCTCGCACGAAATATATAAATTTGTAATCCGTCACCAGATTTGTTCGAAATTCTTTTGTCTAACATGGCCTACTTGTAATAACGACACAGAGCCACCAAAATCTACAAGACGGCCTTATATAACAAGTTAGCATTGGCGGATTTAGGAATACTAAACATGTGCAACACAAAAAAACCCAAAATTACCCTAACTTTTGTTCAAATAAGCAATGACTTGCTTATAATTTGTTCTAAATAAGCTAAATATAAGCCTGAGCTTATTCTTTGGTTTCTAGCATTTGTGTTTTGCAGGTTTAAGAATAGAGGGACTGAACCTGTGCATTCTAAAGTTGGTGTAAAAGTTTTGTTCCAGAATTAAAATCCGGTTGATAGTTGAAGGTGCATTATGGAAATATGGAGGCTATATATAGAAGTCTTATAAGCAGATCTTATTAACACACACTCCTTAACCCTAAAATCTCTCCCAATCTCAGATTCATATTCCATTCTCTTTTGTAATCGTTTGGTTAAGATCCTCTTGATCTTGCCTTAGTATTTTGCTTTGTAATCGTTTGATTATTATAATAATCTGATTGTGTATACTTTCTGGATTTGATTAGTTGGCAATCTGTGCCAACTGTATTGATATTGATTTACAAGTTGATTTATGGATTGTTAATCTTGATTCTGATACCATCGCACATGGTATCAGAGCCAGGTTGGCTGATTTGAGTGATTTTTGATTTCTAGGGTTTCGATTTATTTTAGGGGTTTTTTGTTCTATTTTCTGGTGTTCTTCTGGAGTTCTCAGTTGAAGGAATTATTGTTTTTGGTGGTTTTTTGTGACGGTCTGAAAAATTAGGGTTTGATCTTAAAACCCTAATTTCTGGGAATTTGTTATGGGTTTCTATCTGGGTTCAAGACTCCTTTGACTAAGTGAATCAAAGGTTTATCATCTTATCGTAATTATTCTTTGACTAAGTGAATCAAAGAACAATTAAAGATCTCTTTCGCTGCGAATACAATAGCTCTGTAACACCTCTTTTAGTTTTTCTTGCATCTTTATTTTGTCTTGTGTGTTTGTTTTGCCCTTGATCTGCCACTTCAGTGGTGTGAAAGCCTGGGAACTATTATATCTTGTTTTTATCTGTTTTTTGTTATTTGATCTGTCTGTTATTATGGCTGGTGGTGATGCTAATAAGGATAAGGATAAGGGGGTTAGTAGTTCTTCTGATCTTAATTTGACCTTTGGTGACCCTTTATATGTGAACCCTAATGATATGGTGGTTCAATAATGTTAAACATTAAGCTTACACTAGAACTAAAAATTATAAGGTGTGGAGTATTGCTATGACTTTTGCTCTTAGAAATCATAATAAGATTGGGTTCATTGATGGTACTTGTAAAAAGGATGATTTGAACCCTGCTCTTGCTAATCAATGGGATATGTGCAATTCTGTTGTGTTTACTTGGATTCTTAATTCTCTAAGTCTGATCTTTATGCTGAGTGCTATATTTGCTAAGACTGCTTTGACTTTTGGACTGATTTTTAAAAGATACTTATGATAAAGTAGGGATGGTGTTCTGCTGAGTTTAATCTTCTTATAAGTATTAATTCTCCTAAGTAAAGTGTGTTTCTCTAGTTGATTATTATAATTATTTGAATTCTTTGTAGAAGCAATTTAATGCTATGAGCAAATTTGCCTGCTTGTACTTGTGATGAAGCAGAACACTTTGAAAAACATAATAGCTTATAAGTTAATGTATTTCTTATGGGTTTATGATGATAACTACTTGGCATAAGGAAGTAATTATCCTTAATATGAGAACCACTTCCATTAGTAAAAGCCTGCTTTTGTATTGTAACGTGGTGAAGGAGTTCATAGGAACATTACTTCTGCTAATTCAACTAAACCCACTGCAACTGATTTTGCAGCTAAGGCCTTTGATAAAAAGAGATTTAATACTAATTCTGGCTCTAATTCTAATAATAACAGAGGATCCGATTCTGGTTCTAATTCTAATAACAGAGGGCCTAATCCTAATCTGAAATGCACTAATTGTAATAGGATTAGTCATACTGTTGATAGATGTTTTGAAATTATTGGTTATCCTGCTGGTTATGTTAAGAGGAATTTTAATTCTAATTCTAAGTCTGTTGTTACCAGTAATAACTCTGATGTTGATCCTAATTCTAATATTGTTGGTAATAACACTGCTAGCAACTCTCCTGTTTCTCTTTCTAATGAATAGTTAACTAGGCTTATAAATCTTTTAAATGATAATAGGATTTCTTTTGCTAATGCTAAAATGCCAGGTAAAAATTCCTTAAACATTAAAGGAACTTTTTTTAATGGCAGTGTTAAGTTTAATCTGAATTTTAAAAGATTTTTTAATGGGAATACTGATTTTATTATTGGGAATATAAGCCTGGGTTAGATTATTGATTCTAGAGCAAATCAACATATGACTGTTTCTACTAAATTCTTGGTTAATGTTGTTGATATTTCTAATCTTGGTCTTACTGTTGGTCATACTAATGGTACTCAGGCTCTTATTACTAAAATTGGAGACTTAAAACTTAATGACAACATTACCTTGTATGATGTTTTGGTTGTTTCTAAATATACCGTCAGTATTCTTTCTGTGCTTAAATTGTCAAGGGACAATAAGTTGTTTGTTGGTTTTGATGACAATCATTGTTACATTCAGGATTTAAAAGCCAACAAGAATATGGGGATTGGTAGATAGTTTAATGGTCTATATTTGTTTGATGTTGATAGTTCTTGTAAGAAATTTGTCTCTAATAACTGCATTTCTTCTTGCTTTATTTCTAAGACTCTTTGGCATCAAAGACCTGGTCATCTTGCTGGTCAAGTTCTTGATGTCTTAAAGACTGCCCTAAATCTTGATAGTCAGTCTGCTTCTGATCATCTCTGTGATACATGTAATAAAGCTAAACAAACTAGAGAACCTTTTCCATTAAGT
>BQNB010169996.1:0-11164 GCA_026074375.1 Tanacetum coccineum | reverse complement strand
TCAAACTTCAACTTATTCAACTGAGAAAGCTTCCATGTTCCTTGATTCTTCAGATAATTTAACATGTAAATCCTCAACTGTGACTGAGTCATAGGCTTACTTCTTTTTGCTTTTGCCCTTTCTTCTGCAAAGTATTTCTTTCTTTGATTTACCAAGTCCACCATTCTCTTTGCAAAGTCTTCTTCAGACATATCTTTTACTATAACACTTTTTGCTAACTCTGCATTTGCCACAAGCTTAGCTCTAATAGCATCCCAATCTTCTTCAATATAATGTTGAGCTTCAAACTGAACTTGAGCTTTTCTTTGCTTTTGTTGCTCGGTTAACTCTTTTTCTTCTGCCAATCGTTTAGCCAATAAAGCATCCAAATGAACTTGTTTGGCAGTTTCTTCTTCCTCTAGATTTTGCAATCTTATGGCTTCTGTAAGACTAGCTTCTTCTTGTTGAATTTGTTCTTTAGTTCTTTTGGGAGCTTGAGTCTCTTCAACAATCATTTGAGCTTTTCCTTCCCTTTGGCCTCTATCAAAACTAACTGGTCTACTACCAGTACTAAATCCTAAGCCACCAGTATTAACTTCTTCAAAGCCATTACTAATGTCTTCAAAGTCATTTCCCTTGAACTCTTTTCTTGAATATTGTTTGAAGAAGTAGGAGTATAGGTACTGTAGGCACCAGTATGACCAGACTTAACCTTGTTAGTTTTGCTCTTGCTATGTGAAACAAAAGCAACATTTTGAGCACTTGCAGATGATTTTGAGGTACTTGTGAGTTCTTGCTCAAAAACTCTAAGGTTATTATACAAGTCATCAATGGACAAAGTGTCAACATCTGGTTTGGTTCTCATTGTCATTGCCAGATTTGACCAAGCTGGGGGCAAAGATCTGAGAAACTTGTGATTTGCATCCTCAGTTGATACTTCAGCACCATGGGCTTCCAACTGTGAGAGTAGTTGTTGGAACCTATCATATCCTTTTTCCAACCCTTCTGAACTGGATATAGAAAATGCTTCAAACTGTTGTTTTAGAACAGCTTTCTGCATCTTCTTTGAATTTGCATTACCTCCAAACCTAGTCCTGATGGCTTCCCAAATCTCTTTAGCATCATCCATTCCATGAAATCTTCTCAGATGTTCCTTGGGAATTGCCATAAGTAAGATGGTTCTGGCCTTCCTCTCCTTTTCAACAGCATGAATTTCTGCAGCAGATACTGGTGGAAGTATTCTAACAACACCATCTTTTCCAGTTGAGATTCTCTTCTTTGAATTTCCATTCTGAATTACCTTCCAAACATCATTATCAATATATTCAAGGTAATGCTCCATCTCCATAGCCCATATATCATACTCCTCCTTCTTCAGAATTGGGAGTTTGATATTTGAAATAGTGGTTGTTGTAGGAGTGAGTTGTTGTTGTTGTTGTTTTGGTTTATTGGTTGCAGTACCACTGTCTGATGCTTCTTCATGGTATGATGCTTCATCATCACTAAGATGTTGAGAGTAATCATCATTAACAGGTTGAGACATTTTTCTAGATCTGAAAGTGATTGTTTGTGTTATTGTGATTCTTCTTATTCAAAGTCCCTCTAGAGGCTTTGATACCACTTGTAGGTCCAAAGTCTTGGATCTGATTAGCCTTTTGTAAGCCAATAGCTAACTTGAATAAATCCAAATCAACTATAAGAGAGACAATGACTATGAATACTATGTGCTAATGCGGAATCTTAACACAAGTACTAAGAAGAACAATTGTAAAACTAACTTCGTATATTGCTATTGATTTCTATTAGGTTTGGATACCTCAAACACTATGCCGTAGGGTTCCTTTTATACACCCAAGGAAACCCTAATAGGCTTTACAAACGTGTGAAAGGATAATGCATATCCTTTCCTAAGATATCTCCTAAGATATCTCTAAGATAACTATTATCACTATTCTGTTACATAAACAGACTTAACTAAACACGACCAGTACTAATTATAGTACTGCCAGACTTAACTTACTAACTTTAGTACTGCCAGACTTAACATAGTACTTGGCAGAACTAACTAATACTACCAGACTTAACTGTTATACTACCAGTATTAAGTCTTTTTCAATATATTACCCAACAAACACTTCACTCGTGTAGAAGACAACACAGGTGTGTTAGAATCTGAAGTATTAGAAGACTTTACCTGTTTAATGTTGCTTGAGGATGTGAGAGGTTCAGCAAGCCTAACTTTCTTGACATTGTTCATGGGTGTGACAGCAACCTTCTTAGTACTAGGTTTTATCGCATTAGGGCACGTATCTTGAACATATACAAGCAACTCCTAAATTCTTGTTGCATACTTACAAGCAAGGTCTAAATCGCCATCTAAAGGTTATTTCGCCTTAACTTGTTCGACTATTTCCCGAAGAATATTAGCTTGTTCTTGAGTGTTCCTAAGATAGTTTATGTGAACTTCCCTATTTTGCAATAACCTAGGAGGCAACGGTACTAAATCAAGCTTGAACATGTCTGGAGCAATAGTGGTGGCAGAAGGTATATGTACAACATTTTCAATAATTTCTTTCCCTTTTGATTTTCGTAAATCATTTTTCAATGATGTTATCACAAAAACCTTATCTTGAATTTGAGCTTTTAAATCCTCATTTTCCACATATTTTAAGTTCAGTTTGTTAATTAAAGAGTCACATTGTTCTTTATGACGAACACGTGTTTGTTTGATTGAGTCAAACTGATCTTTAAAAACCTGTTTCACATGATTAATTTCATTCCAAAGTTGCTCGTTTTCTGAAAGTAATTTTGCCACACTATTCTCCAATTCCTCATTTATGGGCTTAAGATCACATTTATCATGATGAACATTCTTTTCCTTAGTGTTCTTTTTCAAGGATTTGATGGTATCCTTCAACTTAGAAATGGTCGTGTCTTTGTCTTGTAGTTGAGCTTTCAAATCATTGATTTCAAAATATTCTTGAATTTCAACAGCATTTTGATTAACGCGAGATTCATCATTTTGAAAAACTTCTTGTTTTAATTGCATTGACACTTCGAGAGACATACAATGTTTTTCAAGTTATGAGTGATTTTCAAAAGATAATTATATGCTTGTTTTGATTTGGAAAGCTCAGCATCAAGATTCATACACTTTTCACACAATTCACACTTTTGCATATTCACATTCACCTAATCATTATTCAACGACATAGAACTCATCACAGTTATCAGAACATCTTGAGACATGATTTTTTGTAAGAGTCGATCATTTTCCAAAAGAATTTCTTTCATAGCAATTTCCAAACATTTTTTATCAACTGAAAACTGTTGAACAGACGCTTCCATTTGATCAAAAACTGTTTGTACTTCCGTTATTTCATTTAGAAGATATTTATTAAACACGTTGAAGATGTCTTTTAAAGATTTTAGAAATGGAATAATTTCATTGTTAAAAACAGCTTTTGTATGTTCAAACCCCTATTCACCTTCTTCAAGAGCACTTGGTGTTGTCCTCTTATTTACTACAGAGTCAAACTGGGTGAGGTGGAATTTAAGCATTTTAAGGCTTCCATTCACCAAACTCACCTTAGGTAGTTCACTGGGAACATCCACTATGATAGGTGGTGAGTAAGAAAGTTCAATGGAAGGATTGAACGTATGAAACCAAAACGCTTGTTCAGCCGATAATTCTTGTTGTGGAGAAAAATGTGTTACAAAATCTTCAATTAGGCTATTTAATTTTTCATAATCAATAGGTTTATGAGAAATTTTCTTAGCAATAACTTCAGGATCCTTTGCCTTTTCAAACATTTTTGATTGACTCTCTTCTTCCAAAATCAATG
The DNA here is from genome assembly GCA_026074375.1 of Tanacetum coccineum. Taxonomy (NCBI): domain Eukaryota; kingdom Viridiplantae; phylum Streptophyta; class Magnoliopsida; order Asterales; family Asteraceae; genus Tanacetum; species Tanacetum coccineum. The sequence continues at coordinate 7,340 of BQNB010169996.1, read as the reverse complement.
TTTTTTCATCATTAATCACAAGCATAGCAACATGTGTTTTAGATATAACAGCACCATCATACAAGGTTGGTTTTATCCGCTGAGCTTTCCTAAGGTAAAACGGAATTTGATAACCTAGAGCTTGTTTGTGTGTATTATCATAAAATGTTTGCGGCTTAGTTAACATGTGCACTGTCTGAGCAGATTGACCCACTTTGTAAACAATATTATCAAGTTCCTTAATCTTCTTTTCTAAATCAATTTCATTTTCCATATATTTATTTTCTTTTTCTTTGGATTCATTTTTGAAAATTGTAAAAGTTTTGAATAAAGATTCCTTTTCTTTGATTTGTTTAGAAAGATTTTGCTCAAGTGAGTTAATTTGTTCTTTGAGTGCAAGTTTATGTCTAATCATATCATCCATTTGAGAATCAATCATTTTTTCATGACTGCTTAAATCAATATTAAGACGTTGTTCAAGAGTTTTGACCCTTTCCTTATATCTCTCTAACTCAGCGGTTATTGATTCATTTTTTCAATCACAGACAAAATCATTGAATCTTGTTGTGCCTGCAAATTAGTATCTTGAACAGTTGCCTGTTGTGTTTCTTACAGATATTGAGAATATGGAATGATATTGCTATCACTAGATATCTCATTATCTGTAACATCCATAACTGGTGATTGTTCAAAATCCTGTAATGCAAGCACACTTTGATTATCCATACTTCCCTCATCACTTCCAAGTGTGTTAACTCTTGAGAGAGGTGAATCATGGGGCATGGATGAGGTTTTATTAATGTTACCACTGCCCTGTCTTGCATCTAAGCTAGTGACAGTAGTGACAAGCCCTCCATGTTTGACATCCACACCTATGGAAGCAGCCTTATCTGCTACATGGGTGTGAGGAGGAGAACTGGGCTGAGGAACCTCAGTTTCCTGTCTAATAGAACTCCTAAGTGTTTGTGAAAGTTGTGGTTATGAGGTTTATGGAGCACCTGTGGGTGTGTGATAGGACTCAACTAGGACCGTTGATCCTTTACCCTAAAGAATTTGGCCCTGAACAAGCATTGTTGGAAACAAAGGAATGTCCACCCCAGTATATCCCCTAGAAGCCCTTCTCATATTGCTAAAAAGTTTTTGTGTAAGGGTAGGAGCAATATAAGTTCTGTTGTGAGGTAGAAGCAGTCTCTTATGCTTGTTCAAAAAGACTTTGAATAAATCTTGGATACATTAAAAATTTGTGTTTACTTTCTAATTTTTTCACCATTCCATCAAAAATCATTTTAGAAAAATTGAATTTCCTGTTTGTGGCTAAGCAAATGATAGCAGTTGCTATGTTGCTACTAAATTGTTCCCAAGCAGTTTTCTTAGAACTTAAACAATGAAGGATGGTATGGATCAAAAACCTCTATTGAGGGGAAAAGTGTCCCTTTTGAAAGGTCAGTTTGTCAGAATTAGACACATACCATCTGAATGTTCTAACTTGAGATGCCTCCTAATAGATGCCTCAGAAACAATTTTAACTTTCCTATCTATTGTAGTAGTTATTTCTATCTCTCCATGAACAAGTGGCTTGTTAGTAGCATTGCCCCAAATCTGTTGGATAAGAGACACATAGATAGTGGGATTCTTAGTAAGATCATACCTTATGTGACTAGCATTAAGAAAATCTACTATTTGATGAATTCTTTCACTGCCCTCTGTTTTCTTTAAGTAAGAGACCATGTTGTGTGTGACACAGAGCTCTAAATGCGTCATTGTTGATTATGAAAAGGTCGATTGAGGTCTAGGTTAGGTTCCGTTGTGAGGGTATATGAGTTTGACAAAGGCAATTGAGATTTAAAAAGAGGCACTTAAGAGTCTTTTGATAGACCGTCTAGAAAATAATTGATTCTTTATCTTGAATAAATCTTATGAGTGAAAGAAAGATCAAGAATTATCCAAATTAAGGACACCTATAAGCAAAATATTTGGCAGCAATATCTCAACGGCTATATTTAATTGCCAAAAATCTGTTATGCCCCAAACAGTACTAACGGTATTATAGCAGTACTAAATTTAGCCTAACAGTACTAAGTAATGCCCAGCAGTACTAAGTTTTAGACTAACAGTACTAAATAATGCCTAGCAGTACTAAGTAATGCCTAGCAGTATTAACTTTTTGAGGTACCAGTTTTAACCTCAATTTGGTTCCAAAAGGCATTTCCATCATCAATCTTAATTCTCACAAGCTCTCTTTCTGTTTTTATTCTCACTTTTTCTCTCAATTCTTTTTCTCACTGAATCACTCTGTCTGTTTTTGTTTCACATGTCTCTCTTTCTGTTTTTGAACTCACTACTTCTCTTAATTCTTTTTCTCACCAATACACTCTTTCTGTTTTTATTTTCTCTCTATTCTTTTAAGCTCACTTTTTCTCTCTATCTGTTTTTGTTTTCTCTCTATTCTTTTAAGCTTACTTTTTCTCTTTATCTGTTTCTGTTTTCTCTCAAGTCTCACAGAAATAATTATATCAGCAGTAGTAATTATACATACCAGTAGTAAGTTAGTCTAACAATACTAACTTAAATTGCATCATTAGCTGTTGTTCCATTCCATTCCAAGCATGATTTATGCATAATCCACTGCTTGTTGACACAATTAACCTCCCCTCATTCATTACTTCAGAGGTTAAGCATTCCAATACTTGCAGTCAGATATTGAAATCTGCCAACATCAAATGCTTTTATGAATAAATCGGTAACATTCATATCTGTGTGAATCTTGATCATTTGAATAAGCTTCTTCTCATTTGAATCTATGATGAAGTGATGTCTAATCTCAATGTGCTTAGTCTTTGAGTGAAACACTGGATTCTTAACTATGCAGATGGTGCTTTCATTATCAATGAAAATTTTGGTATTCATAAAGTTGTATCCATAATCTAGCATTTGATTTTGAATCCATAGTACTTGTCCACAACAACTAGCAGCAGCTACATACTCTGCTTCAGTGGTAGAGGTGGTAACTATAGTTTGCTTCTTGCATTGCCATGAAATCAATCGACTTCTAAGAAATTGACAACCTCCTGTTGTGGATTTTCTGTCTAAACTTGCACCAGCATAGTCACTGTCAGTATAAGCTTCCAAGTCAACTGGTGAGTCCTTAGGATACTAAAGGCCCAATTTAGGTTGACCTTTCAAGTATCTAAAGATTCTTTCACAACATGAAGATGTGAACCTTTAGGTGTGACTTGAAATCTTGCACAAGCACATACAACAAACATTATATCAGGCCTTGAAGGTGTTAGATACATCAATGATCCAATCATTGATCTATATAAGTGAACATCAAACATCTTCAGCTTCTGCATCCTTGAGTAATGGTTTTAAAGTCTCCATGGGTGTACTTGCTGTATTCACAATTGAAAAACTAAACTTCTTCAAAATTCACCCATACTTGTCTTGACTTATGAAAATCTCATCATTTTTCTATGTCACTTGCAGTCCTAAAAAGAAAGTGAGCTCTCCCATAGAACTCATCTGGAACCTTTTATCCTTAACTTCTCCTCAAACCAGTATATCATCTCCTTCCTTGTAGACCCAAAAATAATATCATCTACATATATCTTGAACTAGTAAAATATCACCTTTGACCTTTTTAATGAACAAAGTCTTATCTATCTTGCCTCTCTTAATTCATTATCCAATAAAAGAAGCTATAAGTCAGCATACCAAAAGCTCTAGGACATGATGTAGACTCATATATGCCTTTTCTACCTTAGTAAACTTTGTTAGGGGAACTCTGGAAGCTTCAAACCCTGAAGGTTGACAACATAAACTTCATCGTCAATCTTGCATACATAAATGCACTTTTCACATCCATTTGATACACAACAAAGTCTTTGAATGAGGCATAGGCTAAGAACAGCCTAATTGCTTTAATCCTGGCAACTAGAGCAAAAACCTCATCATAATCTATTCCCTCTTCTTAAGTATAACCATGTGCAACAAGCCTTGCCTTGTTTCTAATCATAATTCCTCTCTCATCTTTCTTGTTTCTGTACACCCATTTTTTTCCAATGGCCCTCTTGCCATAAGGTAAATCAACCAAAGTCCAAACTTGTTGTAATTTGAATTGCAGAAGCTCTACTTGCATAGCTTCTATCCAGCTTGGATCTTTTAATGCTTGGATTACCTTCTTAGGCTCTTCCTGAGATAGGAAACAAGCAAATAGACAAGTATGAAGGTCTTCATGAGTTTTTCCTTCATAAACAGCACTAATAAACCCTTTTTCATTTGTAGTCTTTTTCATTCTCCTTGTCTATACACTAGACTGCACATCACCAATCACATTATCAAGTGAATGATCTTTATGGATTCATGTATTTAGAGTAGAAGGAACTGGATATGTGGTAGTAATGTTGCTCATATCCAATTCTGTTTCAACTCCAAAGAAATCAGCATGTGTGGCTTCAAGTAGAGCAGTAGTAACTGTTGGACTAGCAGTATTAATATTTAGACTACCCGTATTAATACTGGCAGTATTAATATTTGGCCTAGCAGTATTAACAGCTTGCTCACTATTTATCAGGCCTCTCTTGATCACAATTCCACTTTCCATCTTCCTTCTTTCCAGTATCACTAAGAAGGTTGTGGGATCATCCAATTGCTAGTATTCCTTTGAGAAAGACTCAAATAGTGAACCATCTTTCCATAGAGGCATCAAAAATTAGTACTTGGCTAGAACCTGATCTCCTGTTAGCTTGACCTGCACCCATACTTTTATTATGATAACTATACCATCAATAGAGTTTGTACCTGCAACAACTGGCATATAATCATTGATTTTGTTAGAACATTAATATCAAACAGCCACTTTTGTCCATCACCTACAATAATATGCTATCCTCCAGAACCTAACAGTAGGGTTTTTCTTCTACTTATCCAAGTCTAAGTGTGGAATACCCTAAAAGCCGTTACTAATTAAATGATTATCCCAACAAAGATCCATCATCAGCTTCCATTTACTTGCTAAATGATCTAAGGTATTAAGAATGGTACCATGACACCCAAATAGTCTCATGAAGCTTAGAGAAGGTGTTCTACCTATAAAGAGTTCATAAAGGGTCTTGTTATGAGGCTTAACTACTAATACCTTATTATGCACATAGCAAGCAGTATTAACTACTTCAGCCCAAAATATAGTAGGTAACTTAGAGTCAGCTAACATGGTTCTAGCAGCCTCAATTAGTGTCCTATTTCTTCTCTCAGCAACACCATTTTGCTGAGGAGTTCTAGCTACACTAAATTCCCTCTTAATGCCTTTCTTTTCATAAAACTCACTCATAACTCTATTTTTGAACTCTGTTCCATTGTCACATCTGATTATCTTTACTTTCTTATCAACTAGATTTTCTATCTGAGTTATAAAGCTCTTAAGAATGCCACTAGTTTCATCCTTAGATGCTAAAAAGAAAACCCAAGTAAATCTGCTATAATCATCAGTGACAACTAGACAATATTTCTTATTCATTAAGCTGCTCACAAAAGTTGGACCAAACAAGTCCATATGCAACAAAAAAAAAAAATTTTTTTTTTATTTGAATAAAGCTGAGTAATAGATTCGAATCTTGGACTTACAAGAGGCTTTGTGTTGCTTTCCCTTAAGGCAAGCAACACATGTTTGGTCATTTTCAAAATGTTTTGAAGGTAAACCTCTTACAAGGTTATCCTTAACAAGTTTTTAATAGTTTTAAAATTTAGATGACCTAGCCTACTGTGCCATAGCATTGATTCATCAAGTGTGGCCTTTCAACAAGACAAGTTAAACTCTCTCTAGGAACAATATTCTTCATATCAACACTGTACATATTGTTCTTTCTAGGAACTTTAAGTAAAACCTGACTTTCATCAGGTAACTTAAAATTAGGAGACAGAACAAAACATGCAGTGTTCGTAAAAAGAACACTGTTCTTTTTATCATACATCTGTGAAACACTAAAAAGGTTAAACTGTAACTCCTTGACAAAGTACACATCCTCAAAATCAATCTTACCCGTTTTAAGAGTTCCTTTACCAGTAATTTTGCCTCCCTAAGCTCCTCCCCTAAAGGTAACATATCCTCCATCAAATTCCTTGAAGTCTGAGAGATAAGACATGTTGCCTGTCATGTGCCTTGAGAATCCACTGTCAACATATCATTGATCTTCTGTTTGTGGATGTCCCTACACATAAAAATAAGGAAATTAGTTTCCTTTGGGGACCCAAGCCATCACTAACTTGGATTTGCCTCGTGCATTAACATAATTATGTCTCTTGAAAGTAATTAATGCACAATTAAGTTTGGTAGGTCTCCAAACCCAACATGCTGAGGCCTTAATAGCATTAACCTGATTTGCCCTGAAAGCATTAACTACTATTGAATTTGGCCTAGCAATATTAACTGCTCTTGGCCTAACAGTATAAAAACTTCCCTTACCAGTATTAACTTTTTGGCTAAGATTTTTGTTAGTTAATGCTATTTTTATTTTATAGGGCCTCTTTACAGTTGATTGTGCTGATTTAGAAAAAAACATGACGTTGGTCTACCATTATAAACTGTAGTTTTGGGATGAACAATATTAACAGGCCTAGCAATATTAAGTAGTCTTAGGCTAGTTTTCATTAAAACTGCTCTTGGAACTATGCTCCTGTGAGCACTAGAGTGAACCTTTTTAGCAGAATAATTATAATTCACCCTTGTATAATTACTCCCAGATACCACCCTTTCCCTTTGATGATAATTGCAGTTAGCCTGCACATGATCAAAACTTCCACAGATAAAACAAGCTTTATTGTGCATCACAAAGTCACTTCCTAGTTGTTGGGACTTCTGATTATTCCAGTTTCTTTGATTTCCCCTAGGAGTTTGTGACCTGTACATTTCGCATACTTAACTGGTTTCCTAAATTGTTTTTCTTGTTGTTGAGGTCTAATAAAATTTATCTTAGCAGTATCTTCACTAACACTCTTACTAGTTTTAGGTCCATATCCTTCAAACTCAGGCTGTTAGAACTTCTCTAAACCAGAGTTGGAAAAATCAAGGTTTGGGGGTGAAAATAATCCTGTAGGAGAAGGTGGAACATCATTATAGCTTACAAACCCTAATCCCTTTCTACTTTTATCAGGTATCTGACTCCTTATTAATTTGTCTAGACTCTTAGAAGCATTATCAAATTTTTCAATCTTAAGTTATTGCTTTCTTTTTCGTGCTTAAGCTTTTCTAACTTACTTTTAAGCACACTAATTTCTGAGTCCTTATATGAGATATCTCTTTTTAGAACAACAAGTTGCTCATAAAATAGAACCTCATTCTTTTTGTAAAAGACAAGTTGTTCTTC
>BQNB010169994.1:0-11434 GCA_026074375.1 Tanacetum coccineum | reverse complement strand
CGTGAACCATGCATGGGTCGAACCACGCGTGTTTCACGTACCCTTGAGTTATAAACTCGATCTGTAACACCCCCAAAATGGGTCACAGCGGAATATGGGTCGGGGAATGTTACATCATAGATCAACAGCACGAGATAAGAGAACGACCTCTATATGAGTCGTTTAAAATTGATACATTGGATTAAATAGACTTGTTTGTTACAATAGCCCGAAGCTTAAATTGTTCATCCATGAAAAGTAAAGATTTTAAGACATAACAAATATTCCCAAAATGTAATGCACCCAAATCTTTATATAAATGAATCCAAAATGGTGACCACCAATGTATCCTTGTTTCTCGTACCTTATTGACCTGAGAAAAACATGCTTTAAAAGGTCAACATAATGTTGGTGAATTCACAAGTTTAATAAATGTATAAAGTAGGACCGTAAGATTTCTAAAATTGTGATAAGTAACGAATACAATAACATAAAAGTAATTACGAAGTGCACTAAGCTCATGACACCGAAGCTCGACATATATGTATGCAATTTAATGCACAAAATGTGCCCGTGTAGATGTTCAACCCGCAACATCCAAATTGTTCCGACATGTATACGTTCGTTGTTTCAGTACAGTCGAAACTAGTGAGCGCTACTCACCCGAACGGGGATGTCAATCCCAAATAGATCTATTCATAACATTCGCGCTCGCTAACTAGCAATTGACAGTTCATGATAGTGGCAAAAGTGGGTTAGCTAGCTAGGTCCAACATCGTAATAAAAGTTTAAAAGAGTACTTGCGTCCAAATGTAAAATGATGCATGTTTCTCACCCCAAAGTTGTAAAACAATATAATTGTATAAAAGCGGGGCTATGAACTCACCGTAAGTGAATGATTGATTATCTAAATCAAGTAAGTGAATCGTCTCGGCAATTCGAATGCAACCTAATTAATTATAGGTCGTATGAGTATAATGTATTTCATATAATTAAAACATCACATGTCGTATAGTTACACCACCACCTAATAGTTTTTATTAATTCTTTAAAAGTTAAATTAATTATTAACTCGTACTTTGTTAAATGGAAAACATGGTAACTTGTGTCGAAAGATAGATATTATTTTCGTTACTAACGTACTATTGAACAAATATAGGATTAAATGTTTTAATGATTACATAAAGATATTTTATTATTAGTTTTAGTTTTTTAAAAAATAATGTAAATAAAAGTAAAAAGATGCGCAGTGATCTTTAAAACCACTATCTTTATCGTTTCGCCATGACACTACATAGGAACTTTGGTCAGCTACTATTACTTATAACTCATAATACTCAAAGTCGACTTCGAGCCTAAACATATACATAATATAAACTTCATCGCCATCCAATACTCTAACCGAACAACTATACTATATCCAGCACTAGTAAGCTTCGACAATATGATAGGATAAAGTACTGTTAAACTATTGACTAGAGCAGATAAACTGACCATACGCTACGACAGTCTGACCAATAGCCAATCGACATTTACTACCCCAGTACGACAAAATTATATACCACTTCATCGCCACAAAACATCCCAAGTTCAACGCGAATTACAAGGACCAAAGGAACACTCACCCTCTCTTCGACGGTCAACAGATCCGTTTCGACTAGGAGACTAACTCCGATATAAATACGTTTCTAAGTCCATGTCTCCGTAATAAAATAATTATCTTCAAAACACATATTCTATAAATTTTAAGCCTCTGATTAGCAGTAACTATACAGTTACTTACAGTTAATAAGAAAACTATTTTTATAAAATTAATAATAACTCACATCTAGTTTAAATCATAACTCGTTCATTATAATTCCGTTTCTTATCTCGATTTCCTTATATACTTGGACAGTATTAAGATAAATTATCAAATAACAATTTACAAGATTTAAAACATCTGATGAACAGTAATAAATACTGTTCATCGAACATTAGTTTGTTATAAAATATAATTATATACAACTTGTAAGAATACGTAACTAGTTCGTATAATTCCGTTATTTCGAGTTTTTTATGTCCGTGAGTTCTATAAGAAATTTTATCAAAATATTATATTTATGAAATTTTTACCTCGATGAACAGTAACTTTTACTGTTCATTACAGTTTATAAAACTGTTTTTATAAAGTTAATTATATATAACTTGTAAAAATACGAAACTTATCGTTATAATTACCGTTTTCAATTTCCGTACGTGCTTACATTGTTCCATTAAATAATATTAAAAAAGTATATAAAATAATTTTTACCATGTACTGTTTGCTACAGTTAACTTCGAATTGTGTTTTATAACTTAACTTATTTTTATGTATTAATAACTTATGTAAATTTTCACAAGTCCTCTCATTTGTAAAGTACACATCTTATATATATATTAAGCCCTCTATATCATAATATGTCCACATTGTCCAAGAAATGAGTCCCACATATTTATTTAAGTAAATAATCAAAACTTAACAATTAATTAAATAAATCATTCAACACTTGTAAACTCTTATTTTAAGCATATTGACTTATGGTAGACATTATTTTTATCCCATGAGAAATAATCTTGTGTATGTACATACATATTTTTACTTTGTAAATTCCAAAAATAAAAATCTAGGTGGTGATTAACTATACACAATTATATAAAATATGAAATGAATAATATAAAAAGTTAAGGGTTTATGATGGACCTTATGAATGAGTGGAGAAGATGAACACACTAGTCCTATGAAAACCTTAATATAATGAGTATATTAACCCTTGCTTCTAAACCAAACTCTTACTTGAATATGCCTTAAAATAACCCTTATACAAATCTTGTATACTTGTGTTCTTGTTAAAAATGTAAACTATAATTTTTTCTTGTCAAGTATTTTGAGCCGTGGGTGGAGGATAGAAATATAAGAAAAGATTTTTGCTTTGTGTGTAAAATGTGTTCTTATTAGGCTTAGTATTTATAATGAAAGTATCCTAATACCATTTTTACTAAACCATGGATTGTTTATCCATAGGGGGACGGTTTGCATATTACCCAGGGGGTAATATATTTCATATACTTGGTTACATGGTATTAGATGTGATTTAGTGTAAGGTAAAGTACATAAGCATGTGCATCCCCCTTCTAGAAGAGATTTAAATTGATTTGTGTTATACTAGCTTGTATAACCGGATTCATGAGTAAAAATTAGGTAGAATAATATAAATTTTAAACATTAGGTATAAAAGTGGGTATTTGTTTGAGTATCAACGGGTATTGGTGTTTCCGGGTACGCTTAAATATATTTTATTGCGAAACGTAAATATTTTACGTAACCAATAAAAATAAAATATGATTAGTTATAATTTATCCTCGTAATAATTATATAACACTTGCTTGATGTAAACTTTAATTTGTTTGATGTCCGTTTACATTGAACGTTGATTTTTAGTTTACGCGATTTAACTATAAGATAATAATTAAAAGCGAACGCGTAAAACTCTAAAAATAAATAATGGAATTTATTAAAGTTGTAAATTAACCTGAAAATGAGAAATGTTACAGTCTCCCCCTTAGAGAGTCCCCCCCCCCCCTTGTCCCAAGGCTTCGACTATCAAGATGCCAACATACTTCGAGGTGTGGTTTTTAGAAGAGGTGCGGATACTTGTCCCGGAACTGATCTTTGCATTCCCATGTGAACTCAGGACCTCTCTAGGAGTTCCATTGAACTTTGATGATGGGAATAACGACTTCGCCTGAACTTCTGCTCTCCGATCTAAGATTTCCACTGGTTCTTCAACAAAGTGGAGTTTATCATCAATGTGTATTTCATCTAACGGAACTGCCAATGGCTCGTCAGATAACACTTCTTTAGATGGAATACAATAAATGTCTAATGAACCCTCGCATAACTGTTGAGTATTTCGAGTCATAAGCAACATTTCCCACTTTTGCTAACACCTTGAAAGGTCCGATATACCTCGGGTTCAACTTTCCTCGTTTTTCCAAAACTACGACCCCTTTCCAAGGTGATACCTTTAACATAACTCGATCACCAACTTGAAAACTCAAAAGGCTTACCGCCTCATTTGCGTAGCTCATTTGGCTATCACGAGCAGCTGCTTATGTGCTTGAATTTTGGACAATCTTCTTCGACCGTTTCATGCATAAGTTACTGGAACCGGTGAGACCGAGCAATCTCCGACTTCGGCCCAACACACAGGCGATCGACACTTTCGGCCATAAAGTGCCTCGAATGGGGAAGCTTTAATACTAGCGTGGTAGCTATTATTGTACGAAAATTCAATCAGCGGTAAGTGTCCTTCCCAACCATTCCCAAAGTCTATCACACAAGCGCGTAACATATCTTCAAGAGTTTGTATGGTTCTTTCGCTTTGTCCATCAGTTTCTGGATGGTATGCCGTACACATATCCAGCCGAGTGCCCATAGCTTTCTGAAATGACCTCCAGAAATTTGACGTAAACCGGGGGTCACGATCACAAATGATCGAGACTGGTATCCCGTGCCTTGTGACCACTTCCTTCAAGTACTGTCTTGCTAGTTTTTTCCCATAGGTCAGTTCCATCATCGTAAAAAGTGTGGCATACTTAGTGAGTCCGGTCTACAATTACCCATATGTTTCGTTTCCACTGTTGCCGTTCTTGGAGTTTGTGACAAAGTCCATAGTGAAATTTTGCCCATTTCATTGAGGAATCGCTGGTTTACCAGTAGAGTCCAATGTTATTTGGTTGTTCGGCTTTGACTCTTAAACATGTCAGAACACTTGCTACATAGGTGGCAAGTCAGCTTTCAATGTTAGGTCACACATTAATATTACTTCATGTCTTGGTATATTTTAACAGAAACCCGGTGAACAGAAAATATTTCGACTGTGAGCCTCATTGCATCATTATGAGGCCCATAGGTCACCGTATCGAAGCACCAACCTTACTGTTGTTTAGACACATTGTCCCGTCCGCACGTGGTTCCAATTTCTCCTTCCTGGGCTTTTCTGGGTCCTTTGAATTCTCAATCAACATACCTCCTACGTCCTTTGGACTTGAGGTTTTCTGGTTTTCTTGCCGCCCCCCTCAATCAGAGCCTCCAAAATCCGCTTGGGGAGGTCCAAACCGATAGTCCATAACTAAGGGCCCGAATAACCCGAAAATGCTTTTAATCGATTCCTTTTCTTGCTCAATTCGTCAGCCACTAGCATTTGCTATTTCTGGATAACCGGATTTCGCAATCATATCACATTTTTGTTTATTATTAAGGGTGGGGTGGGGGGCCCAACCCAATTCCAACCAATCGGCGCTTGTCTCCCTGTTTAATTTAATTCCTTCTAATACGAGGAAGTGTTATAAACATTTGTGGTCAGTAAACACGGAACATTATTGTCCCGACAGATAGGGGATGCCTCCAAAATCTTAGAGCGAATACTATTTTGCGCCCTAACTCCAATCATGAGTGTGTAATTTTTTCTCATAATCTTTAGGTTGTCTTGATGCATAAGCAACACCTTTTCTCTCTGCATTAGCAACCAAAGCGCCCAACCCCTTGATTGAAGCTTCACAGTAAAGCGCAAAAAAGTCTCATTTCTTCGGGTAACGCTAGAATTGGTGCACTACACAACTTTGCTTTATCAAACTAAAAAGCTGCCAATCTTGCCTAGATTGTCAACTCCAATCAAACTTGATCTTCTTCTTTGAGTCAGCTTGCATTGCTTGGCGATCTTGAGAATCCTTCAATGAATCTTTTGATAGGTACAAGCTAGGAGGCCCAAAAATTGACGATCACCTTTGCAGACTTAGAGATGCCCAATCTTTGACGGATTCAATCTGGCAGGATCCACATGAAACCCTGACTGTCGATTTACGTACCAAGGGAACGTACTTTAGGGATCCAGAATTCGCATTTAAGAGAATTTGGCTGGCAACGATTCCTTCGATAAGCAACGTCCAATATTAACTTGAGGTGCTCTGCATGCTCTTGCTTGATCTACGAGTATATCAGAATCAATCGTCAATAAAGGCCCCAAAAAAATCACGAATTTATCCAGGTATTTGTTGGCACACAGACCGACATGGAGATCCATAAATACAGCAGGTGCGTTAGTCAAACCAAACGGCATAACTTGAAATTCATAATGTCCATATCGAGTTTTGAATGCGGTCTTTGGGATATCTTCTTCACGAACCCTTAGTTGATGATAACCCACCTCAAGGTTCTATCTTTGAGTAGAAACTGAACCGTTGTAGGTATCGAACAAATCATCAATCCTTGGAAGCGGATAACGGTTCTTCACCGTTAGCTTATTTAATTCCTGGTAATCAATGCACATCCGGAAAGATCCAACTTCTTTTTGACAAACAGACCGAGCTCCCAAGGTGAGGAACCTAGGTCCTTTATAAAGCCTTTGTCGGAAAGTTCTTTTAATTGGTCCGACAATTCTTTCATTTCGGACGGAGCCAGTCGATAAGGTGCCCGTGCTACCGGCGCAGCACCAGGTATCAAATCGATTTGAAATTCCACTTGGCGGGTTGGTGAAATACCCGGCAAGTCCTCAGGAAAAACTTCAGGAAAGTCTTGAACTATTGGTACTTCTTCAAGTTGCTTCTCCTTCGACTTGTCTTCCGCCTTTTTCATAGTAACCTGTGCCAGAAAAATAGGACATCCCTCCAGCAAATACTTTTTTGTTTTGGTGCACGAGATGATGTTCAATCAGGACTCGTGACCGATGTTGCTTCCGTCACCATGAAAAATTAAAGTCAATGCCCTCCAAGGAACATGAACAAGTTTCTCATCACAAAACGATTAACGGCATGATATATAGCTAGCAAGTCTATACCGAATAATGACGTCAAAACTGCCCATCTCTACGCGCATCAAGTCTGTTGAATGCTATATTAGAAAGTTTAGAGTTCAACCGCGTATAAGCCCGTATTAACCACATTATTCTACCGTCCAGCTAATCAACACATCATAACCATAGGCTAATTAGTTGGGATGATATCAATCAAAAGAACAAAGCAGTAGATACTGGAAACTTTCTAATCGGGCAAGAACCAGTATCAAATAGTATTGAAGCATAACGGTTATTTAAGAGAACTTACCCTGACAACATTAGAGTCTGGATAGTTTGATATGTGATTAAATACACATACATTTACAATAAAAGCGGACACTAAATGACTAAAAACATACATTGTATTTGTATGTTTGCATTTTATTGTCAGGAAAACGTGATATTCAAGATAAAGAGCAAAAAAAAGGCCAAAAGCAAGCAATTCCAAGCACGGGAAGGAAAGGACCAAGTCAGTCGAAGTCTAAAGCATCCGCATGAAGATTTTACAACGTGAGGTGGGCTAAAACTGCCAAGCCTGAAATTTGATTACAAAAGATTATAAAGACAAGGGCCAAAACTGACTGCCAACCAGGTAGATATGCATTTAAGTTATACAACTTCAGAGGACCAAACTGCATACTTCCCCCAAAAAGTCTTCTACCACACCTAAAACCAGTTACCACTGGTATGTCGCCCCATAAACCTTCTTCCCTGCAAAAACCACTTCCACCCTAGCCAAAAATCATTTCAATCCACCCTACTACCCCCCTCCCCCCGCCCCAGATGTATAAAAAGCCAATGTTGGCAATTTTCTCCTCCACCTTTTCCCAATTATCTTTCAATGGCTAAGATCGACTCCAATGAAGCACAATTGAAATCAAAGTCTGGGATTTGCTTGTGGTCTCTCCTCACAACAACTACACACTTGGTTTTTATCTCTCCAAAGAAGCACAAGATTGGCAGTCCCAATACTTCGGCTATATATATAGAGCTTCTTGTAAATCATACCATCTATCTAGTTAGTTTTTAGTTTTTAATTTAACTTAAGCTTATATCATCCATTACCGAGCTTGTTGCCTTCATCTTTGAAACACTTTCAGAGTTTAATGCAATTTTGAGTTTTCTAAAGTTACTTCTCTAATTCCAATTGTTAAGATATTAATTGAGTTTTTTGTTGTTCAAAAGCTCTTTAATACAGCTGTTTACACTGTTTTAAACTAATTGAACCTAAAAAGTTAAGTAGAAAAGAGAAAATAAAACAAATATCACTCTCAAATATACCTACAACTTACATATTGGATGATAATCCGTTATGTGATTGGCTTATGGCCTATACACTAGCTTGTTTTATACAGCTAGAGCTTGTAGATTAGTTTGATTTGACCCTGGTATTTGACATGGTGTAGTGAAGGTCTCTCTTTTTCTCACTTAACATATCTATACAGAACGCTAGTTTATTTGATACAACTGTTGGTTTTAAGTTTATACTGCTAGACTAATTCATGCTTATTTAAGTGCTTATATGGATTGAAAAATTGCTTATTAAAGTTGTTTTACTTTGTTATTTATAATCTGTTTTTAATAAGTTTGAAATAAAAATGATTTATGACAAAAGTTAAAAAGGCTGTTTGAACAATCAAGTACAACACCAAAGTTGATACTGGCTGGTTCATTTTTAGGACAGTACTAACTTCACACTAGCAGTACTAACTCCAAGTTAATACTGTCTTAGTTCACTATTGGAACCAGCAATAACTTAACCACTACCAGTACTTAAACCAAGTTAGTACTGCCTAGTTCAATTTCTCTTGGATTTCAAAGGAGCAGTACAACTAACACTCATCATTACTAAAGCCTTAAAGGCTAACAGTACTAACTTTAGCCTAGCAGTACTAACTAACTCCAAGTAGTACTTGTAGTTAAAAACTGTTTAGTACTGTTGTTATGTACTGTTGTATCTATCTGTTTAAATTTAGCTAATTGAGCTTTTTAAATAATTTGCTTATTTAGAGTTAGTATAGCTTTATTTAACTTTCCTAAAGTTTTATTAGAGCTTATTTTTTGTGTCTTAGTTTTAAAATGTTTAAGTGTTTTTGCCAAATCTAAGTTTTGATTCTTGTTCTAGCTTAATCTCTTTGCTATTTTTAGTGTGTATTTAGCTTATAGTTATAAATTTTAGTGCCAAATCAATTTCCTTTTGACATCCAAAAACAATTCATCAAAATCGTTTTGCGATATTTTCCACTTCAGCCCCTCGTTGGACGTAACGACCCGAGACAACCCTATAAGCTGCTTCCGGTATCTTGATCCTCGCGGGTCATTGATCCTTGTGTTCTATTTATAGATTCAATGTCTATCTATAAATAAAAAAGGTGTAAGTTCGCGCGAGTCAAAATTTTGGCGCCGCTGCCCCCCGGGGAGGGCTTTGAAACGAATTTCGTTCCGTTTGGAAATTTAGTAATACAATGTGAATATTTTTCTTTTCTATAAAAACATAAAAAGTACAAAATATTTTTCATTTTCTTTTACTATATAGATTAACATCTAAAAAAAAAAAAAAAAAACAAAAAAAAACCAAGAATATAAAACATGTCCATAAAAAAAATAAAATTCACAAATTGGTAAAAACCAAAATATAATATTCTCAATTGAGGTAATTATCATAATAACTTCACGTGAACTAATTGGATCCCAACTCGAACAAAAGATTTAAAACTTACCATTGTTTCTCTTAACGATATACGGCACACCTTGAAACTTAAACAAACAACAAAGGGGGGTGATGAAAGGAGGTTGTTCCTGAGGAACTACGACCCAAAAGGGTGACAATAAGCTTCGCGCGATTCCTACTCCTCCGCTCACCTGTGATCGTTATCATTTGAGAGCAAACCGTGAATTAAGTAGAACTATTTGGGTTCAAGTAATCTAGTTTTTAGGATTCCTGTCCGTTTAAAATAGATTGTGAATAAACTAAAAACAAAAATACTCTTCTTGTTCTCTTATTTTAGTGCATGGCACCATTCTTCTAAAGCGTCGGACGTCAACAGACAAGCAACAAGTTTCACAAACATCATGTTGAAACATCTCCCAAAGACACGATGGCTGCTAATCGAACTATGGCAGAATTGCTCCAGGCTCCCACCGAGGGATACGAGGACGCAATTGATGTTCCAAAGCAATTGAAGCAGCAAATTTTGAATCAAGCATGGGTTTGCTAACTCTTGTCCAGAACACGCAGATTCTTCGGTACATGACAAAGAGGACCCACATGCCCACATCCGTTACTTCAATAAAATCACCTCTACTTTGAGATATCCTAATGTCCCGACCACATCAATTAAGTTGATGCTTTTTCCTTTCTCTCTCGAGGGGTCAGCCCGGATATGGCTTGAGAAAGAACCCCCTCGATCAATTCAAACATGGGATGACCTTGTTGCTAAATTCATAAATCAGTTTTTCCCACCTTCTAAAACGACAAATCTTCGGAACGAAATTACAAATTTCAAGCAAAGATTTGATGAATCGTTTAGTGAGGCTTGGGATCGATTCAAAGATCTTCTCCGAGCATGTCCACATCATGGATTCTCGGAGCTTCACCAACTTGATACATTTTACAATGCCTTAAATGTTAATGATCAAGACTCTTTGAACTCCGCCGCAGGTGGCAACTTTTTGGACAAAAGGCCCGCTGATTGCTCAAGCATCATCGAAAGCAAGTCCAAAGTTCGTAACTCCCGAAGCAAAGCCATTGTTGCTAAAGTGAGTACGAGCGCTTCCACCTCCGGTGTATCTCCCGATGTTGCTGAATTGAAAGATATGGTTAGAGCTCTACTTCTCGACAAGCAGACATCTCCAATTCCAGCTCCCGCTCCCATAAAAGCGGTTGAGCAAAGTTGTGTTACCTGCGGTGGTGCCCACTCATATCGTAATTGTCCGGCTACCGATAGCAACAATTACCGAGATAACATCCAAGAATACGTCTCGCAAGCAGCCGCAGCAAATTTCAACCAAGGAAATTCCGGTTACCGTCCGCCACCGATGGCGAACCAAATCAGACCACCCGGTTTTCCTCCCATGCAACACAACAACCAAGCCAACAATCAGAATCGTTGGAACCAGAACCAAAACCGTGGGAATGGCTACAACCAGGGTCAAATCCAACGACCCCAGGTTCAACAACAAGCCCCAATGTATCAACCCCCGGTTAATCAACACCCAGCTTACCAAGCTCCAGCTCATCAAGCTTCGGGTGTGTCAAAAACTGATTTTGAGAGCTATGTCAAGGCTAATGATGCGGTTATGCAAAATATGCAAAACCAAATGTCCAACATAACCGACTTGCTCACCAAAATCGTAAATTCCAACCAAGCTTCTACTTCAAATTCGGGTACTCTTCCTAGCAACACCGTTGCTAACCCGAAGGGTGAATTGAAAGCAATCACCACCAGAAGCGGTGTTTCATATGATGGACCTCAAATTCCACCGCCGGTGGTGGAAGTTGAAACCGAGGTAACAAAGGACACGGTGCTTCCTAACGGAAGTACCAAAGACGTCCAACCTCCAATAGTCCAAGTTGATGAACCAGTTGTCATGCCTAAAGC